>JBAIAC010000641.1:225000-226864 GCA_037349315.1 Chelydra serpentina
TGCCTGCCAGGATACCACCGTGCCCGTCCCCATCCCAGGCCAGTCAAATATCCGCCGTCCTTATCACACAGATCAAAGACCAGATTTCGATCCCTGAGCCAGCCAGGCAGCTGACGAAGCACCGGTCACGCGGGTGTTCTCCAGCGTTCGAGCGGCTCTCAAACTCTGCCCCCCCTCTAACCCCCCACCCCCACTCCCCTCCCAGAGCCGGGGAGAGAACCCAGGAGTCCTGGCTCCCAGCCCCCCCTCTACCCCCCACCTCCACTCCCCTCCCAGAGCCGGGGAGAGAACCCAGGAGTCCTGGCTCCCAGCCCCCCCTGCTCTAACCCACCAGCCCCCACTTCCCTCCCAGAGCCGGGGAGAGAACCCAGGCGTCCTGGCCCCCAGCCCCCCTGCTCTAACCCCCCAGCCCCCACTCCCCTCCCAGAGCCAGGGAGAGAACCCAGGAGTCCTGGCTCCCAGCCCCCCCTCTAACCCCCCACCCCCACTCCCCTCCCAGAGCCGGGGAGAGAACCCAGGAGTCCTGGCTCCCAGCCCCCCCTCTAACCCCCCACCCCCACTCCCCTCCCAGAGCCGGGGAGAGAACCCAGGAGTCCTGGCTCCCAGCCCCCGCTCTAACCCCCCAGCCCCCACTCCCTCCCAGAGCCGGGGAGAACCCAGGAGTCCTGGCTCCCAGCCCCCCTATAACCCCCCCAGCCCCCACTCCCCTCCCAGAGCCGGGAAGAGAACCCAGGAGTCCTGGCTCCCAGCCCCCCTCTAACCCCCCAGCCCCCACTCCCCTCCCAGAGCCGGGGAGAGAACCCAGGAGTCCTGGCTCCCAGCACCCCCTGCTCTAACCACCAGCCCCCACTCCCCTCCCAGAGCCGGGGAGAGAACCCAGGAGTCCTGGCTCCCAGCCCCCCCTGCTCTAACGCACCTGCCCCCACTCCCCTCCCAGAGCCCGGGAGAGAACCCAGGAGTCCTGGCTCCCATCCCCCCCTCTAACCCCCCAGCCCCCACTCCCCTCCCAGAGCTGGGGAGAACCCAGGAGTCCTGGCTCCCAGCCCCCGCTATAACCCCCCCCAGCCCCCACTCCCCTCCCAGAGCCGGGAAGAGAACCCAGGAGTCCTGGCTCCCAGCCCCGCCTCTAACCCCCCAGCCCCCACTCCCCTCCCAGAGCCGGGGAGAGAACCCAGGAGTCCTGGCTCCCAGCCCCCCTGCTCTAACCCACCAGCCCCCACTTCCCTCCCAGAGCCGGGGAGAGAACCCAGGCGTCCTGGCCCCCAGCCCCCCTGCTCTAACCCCCCAGCCCCCACTCCCCTCCCAGAGCCAGGGAGAGAACCCAGGAGTCCTGGCTCCCAGCCCCCCCTCTAACCCCCCACCCCCACTCCCCTCCCAGAGCCGGGGAGAGAACCCAGGAGTCCTGGCTCCCAGCCCCCCCTCTAACCCCCCACCCCCACTCCCCTCCCAGAGCCGGGGAGAGAACCCAGGAGTCCTGGCTCCCAGCCCCCGCTCTAACCCCCCAGCCCCCACTCCCCTCCCAGAGCCGGGGAGAACCCAGGAGTCCTGGCTCCCAGCCCCCCCTATAACCCCCCCAGCCCCCACTCCCCTCCCAGAGCCGGGAAGAGAACCCAGGAGTCCTGGCTCCCAGCCCCCCCTCTAACCCCCCAGCCCCCACTCCCCTCCCAGAGCCGGGGAGAGAACCCAGGAGTCCTGGCTCCCAGCACCCCCTGCTCTAACCACCAGCCCCCACTCCCCTCCCAGAGCCGGGGAGAGAACCCAGGAGTCCTGGCTCCCAGCCCCCCCGCTCTAACGCACCTGCCCCCACTCCCCTCCCAGAGCCCGGGAGAGAACCCAGGAGTCCTGGCTCCCAGCCCCCCCCTCT
>JBAIAC010000642.1:0-125728 GCA_037349315.1 Chelydra serpentina
AGCATCTTCTCTGCCCCAGTTCAGATCCTACACCCACCACCCCAACTCCTTTCCAGAGTCTGACCCCCTACACCCCAACCCCCTGCCCCAGTCAAGGTACCTCACTTTATTTTCCTTCACTTCCCATTACTGATAATGGAGGAGGAGGGTGAGGAGGAAAAAGACCAATGGGGGGAGATAGGAGAGATTTCTTGGATGGGTCCCAAGGGGGGACCCGAAAATGAAGCCGCGCACAGGGCCCCATTAACTCTAAATCCTCCACTGTAGCGGGAACTTAGAAAGTCACACCTCGGTCAGCGGTGGGACTGGGGGTTTGATAAGAGATTCCTTTTTCCTCCCCTTCCTGAGACAGAAAGTCAGGGCCGGCCACTCCGGGGCAGAATAGCACATTATCCACTGGCTGAGGAGCTGGAAACCAGGCACAGACGACTGGTCTCTGCAGAAAGAGTTGGGGTGGGGGGGAGGCACAATTTCAAGGTTCAGCCCCACCCCCTTACCATCAACACCCCTCCCAGGAGTGAACAATGCGGGGAGAGGAAGCAGCAAAGGCAGCCCTGCTCCCCTCCCCCCTCCGGCCGCTGCTGTGCAGGGAGGGAGCCTGGCAGCACCCCATGCTGTAGCCGGGATGCTAACCCAGGTGGGGCACATGGCCCCACATCGTGCCCTCTGCACGTGTTGCCTCTGAAACGAGGGACACTCGTGAGTTCAGGGCACAGCTGCACACCCAGGAGAAAGCCCAGCACGACAGGCCCAGGGGGAAGGGGTGAGCTAGAGCCTGGCATCCAGCCAGAAACCTTCAGATCTTCAATCTCATCCACTCCCCACTGAGCTACTTGGGCAGCGACCAGGCCCCCGAGAAGGGTTAATACACGTGCCACAGCTCATGCTGGGGAGATTGAAATCCTGATGTCACAAGGCAGGAGACTAGCAGTGGCCTTGGCCCCGGAGGAGCAGGCTGGGGCTGCCTGGATCCCAGTCACTCAAGCCAGCACATGCCCCCTCCCAAGCTGTCACTGGCGCCCCCAGGTCGGGGAGACAGGAGCAGCGGTTCCCACAGGAACAAGTCCACCCACGGCTCACAGGCAACTCCCAAGCCTGACACAGAAAAACATCTTGCCAGAAAGGAGCCCACTGGGACTCCCCATGGCTACTTTTCCTCCCACCCAGAACCCCACTGCTTCTCCTGGGCTGCAAGTAGCCACCCCTGGGAAGCCGAGGGGCAGGCACAGGATTCTACCTCCCAGCAGCCAACAGCACCTCCCCAGGCCTTGGCAGAACGAACGGTGGCGCTCGACTAACCCCACTGAGCCGCTTAGCTCCTGCCCTGCCTTCCTCAGCACGACCTTCCTCTTTTGCCCCATTCCCCCCTCGCTTCCTCCTTTGGCAAGTGGGAAGAGCTGGGCTCTGCAGGCCAACCTCCAAGGGCAGAGGAGGCCAAGCCACAAGGCTCCAAGAGGTGACTGGACGAGATCCTGCAGTTTTTCCTGGCTGATGCCAAGGCGCTTTCTCAGCTCATTTCCCAACCCTCTGTCCTGCAGGGGTTGGGGTTATCCCAGGGACAGGCCAGTGGCAGATGGAGGAGTGTCTTGCTGGACAGCTAGGGAAAACGAAGCATCATGTTTCTGTCTGGTTTCAAACCAGGGGCCTTTTGCGTGTGAGGCAAACGTGATAACCACTACACCACAGAAACTCTGCGACAGGACTCTGCCCCTTCCCTTCAAACTCCATCCGCTTGGCCGGCGCTCGCCCTGGCACACACCGCTGGGCGACCCTGGAGAAAGTGGTGGCAGCTCTTTGGTGGGTCGGCTGGTAGAACAGAGAACTGGAGCCGGCTCCCAGGAAGTCATCCTTACCTCGCCCTTGTGACTCCAGCTTGAAGGAGAGCTTCTTTCCTTCCCCTTGCTGAGAAAGAGCAAGGGAAGAACAAAAGCCCAGATCCATAGGGGGGCAGAGGCTTCAGGAGCCCACAGCGTTTGCCCATCTGGGGCATTGTGGCTGAGATCTCTGCTGGCCAGCGCCAGCGCTCGCAAGGCGCTAGTGTGGATGCTGGAGGCTGGGTGCTGGGTGCTGTAGGCAGAGACCCAGCAGAGTGGTGCAGCGGCAGCGTGCTGGGCCCATAACCCAGAGCTCGATGGATCGAAACCATCCTCTGCTAGGCAGGTGCTTGTTTCTTTTTGCTCTGGGCCTCCAAGCGAGGGGGCGACCAGCAGAGCGCCGAGAGCCGAGGCCGTGAGGCAAGAGGTGGCTGAGGTGTGGGACTGCCAGGGAGCTCCCCGGCCCCTCTGGCTGCCTGGGCTGAAGGCGAGAGCCAGGCCTGTGCGTGAGGTCTGAGTGCCGGTGGCTCCCCCACTCCTCGGGAGGGTCTGTCCCAAGGCAGCGGCCCAGCCCCCCTCAAGGGGGGTGCGTCCCACCAGCATTTCTTGCCCCGTTTGGGGAGGTTCAGCCTCCCCGAGCCCCTTGTAGCCGCCGCCCACGCGCAGTGTCACTGGCAGATACGGGCAGAGGAGACTCGGGGGCCTGGGCTGGGAAATCCCTGGGTGAAACTGGCTGCCTGAGCCCAGCCCCTCTGCACTCAGGGGAGCGGTGAGAGGGGGAGGGGCTCAGGGAGTAAATCCTCAGAAACCTCCCCCCTGGGTTTGTAATGTCAGACCCCAGCGAACAAGTCCCTGCGTGTGTGAGGGGAGGGGCTGTGAGGGGGAGGGTCCATGGGGGTGTCAGTGTGAGGGGAGGGGCTGTGAGGGGGAGGGGATGTGAGGGTGTCAGTGTGAGGGGGAGGGGCTGTGAGGGGGAGGGTCCATGGGGGTGTCAGTGTGAAGGGGAGGGGCTTGGAGGGGGAGGGTCCATGGGGGTGTCAGTGTGAGGGGAGGGGCTGTGAGGGGGAGGGTCCATGGGGGTGTCAGTGTGAAGGGAGGGGCTGTGAGGGGGAGGGTCCATGGGGGTGTCAGTGTGAGGGGGAGGGGCTGTGAGGGGCTGGGCTCCCCAGTCACTGCTCTGTCGATGCCCCTGTCGGGCGATGCTCTGGAACTGCTCCCCACGAAGCCAGTCAGGACTCTGGAGGAGCCTCCTCGCTGAGCCGACTGTCTCCAGGGCAAGAAGCTTCCCCAGCTTCAACCTTCCTGGGTCTGACCCCGGAGCGTTCAGCATCCCCTTCTTCATCCGGGTGAGGCTCCTGGGGAAGCCAGAGGGCCCTGCCCCCCAACTCCGCCGTCAGACGTGACTCTCAGCCAGCCAGTGAAACAGGAGGTTTATTAGACGACAGGAACAGGGTCTAAACCAGAGCTTGTAGGTACAGAGAACAGGACCCCTCAGTCAGGTCCATTTTGGGGGGTGGGGAGGCCAGAGGTCCATCTGGACCTCTCTCCATGTGCCCAGCCAGCTCCAAACTCTCCAGCCCCTCCTCTGCCTTGTCTCCTTCCCGGGCCAGGAGATCACTGATCCCTTTGTTCTCCAACCCCTTCAGCCGGCACCTTTGCAGGGGAGGGGCCCAGGCCAGCAGTTGCCAGGAGACAGGGTGTCGGCCATGCTGTGTCATCACACTGGCCCTCTAGGGCTTTGCAACCATCACACCCCTTATCCCACCACCTAGAGACTTAAGAAATGCAGAGGGGAAACTGAGGCATAGGGGAAACTGAGGCACCCACTCAGTATTCAGAGGAAACATTAGGAACAGTCCCACTTCGTTACACCCACCCTGAATGTTTGTTTAAATCACTTGGTGGTGGCAGCGTACCGTTCAAGGAGAAAAGGGATTTGTGCTTTGAGGAAGTTTTTATCCTAAACTGGTAAAAATAAGCTTTGGGGGTCTTTCATGCAGGTGCCCATGACTGTACCCCAGAGTTCAGAATGGGGAGGGAACCCCTGACAACCTCCTTCCTCGGGCTGTAGCTGAAGCCAGAGCGGCCAAGAAGAGGCTCCAGCCCTGAAAAAAGCTGGACGTTCAGTACAAAGGGGAAAGTGCACAAAGCACAACCGCAAAGGGACTTGAACCCTCAATTTTCTGATCCGAAGTCAGACGCCTGATCCATTAGGCCACGCGGTCATATGGGGAAAGTCTCTCCAAGCACTTCTTTAGAGAAGACGGACACTGTGTTTCTCGGGTCATCTACGGAGGGGCCAGAGACACTCTGGGCACAAGGAGCCGAGTTCCCAGCAAGATGTGAGTCCGTTCCTCCCAAGTGGACGGGGTTCTTGTTCTTCTGCACATTGTCGCCCATGGAGACCAAGGACCTGCAAATGTGATTTCATATTATAGCTTTGTTTAATTGATGAAAACATAAACTAGACACTTGGAGGATTAGAACTGATTTCAGCTGAGGGACGTGTTTGCTAGGTTTTTATGCATTTGCACAGGGAAATGTTGAGTGTTTTCACTCATCCCTATTCAGTGGAACTCCTGAACAGAATGGAAATAGATTTGTAATTATTTTTGTTAAAGGAACAGACTTGCAAGGGGGCACTTGGATTTGAACCAAGGACCACTGGAGCTGTAGTCAAACACTCTACCACTGAGCTCTACCCCCAAAGTGCTCTGCAACAGGGGAGGGTCTCTGGCAGTGTGTGTCGCTGACATATTGGCGTGATGCTGAAACAGGACAGAGTACAGATGGCATTGTGGGGGTGGTATGAACCGTATCTCTTCATTTCCCCTTCTAATAACTGAGGGGACAGAAACCCTTACCCAGCGAGGTCACATTCGCATAGTTCTCCTGCATGACGTCTCTGTAGAGGGCTCTCTGAGCGGGGTCCAGCAGAGCCCACTCTTCCCTGGTGAAATACACAGCCACCTCCTCGAAGGTCACCGGCCCCTGAAAGAACAAGAGTCCAACACTCAGGACCTGCTGCCCCACTCACAGCCCCGCTATTCCTGTGGTAGAGGAGCCAAACGGACGCTCTGGGTGGCTCGCAGTCAACAGAGTCCCACTCCCACCCCGCTCAGAGCATCCAGGAAATACCAGGGTGAAGGGACGAAGAGAGAGCTCCTTGTCTCTCCCAGCAGATCCATCACACACCTACTAGCCACAGACTGATACAGGAGATGGAGCCCCTAGCAGGGTCCAGGGAGAGATCTCTGGTAGGAAGTCCAACACCCTCCTCATTGTGAGGAGCTGGATATGAAGGGAGGGGAATCTCCCCTAAGCCTCACTGGTGGGTGCCTGTGACGAAGTAGGGAGCGGGGTAAATTTGACCTGGGAGTGTTGTGGGGGAGGTTCACCGGGACTGGCTGCATTGGGGATGGGAGACTTCCCCTGAAGGAAGATACCTGAGGCTGTAACATGAGCCGGAAGAGGGGTTGGGAGAGGTGACACCTTTGCCTGGAAAAATGGACAAAGCCTAGAAAAGAAGCCGGGGGAGGGGAAAAGAGCCTGCTCAAGGGTTTGGTCAGGTTGGTTAAAGTTTAAAGCTGGGTGGTAAAACGCAGGGAGCCCCAAGGCTGGGGTCTAAGCTCCCTGGCCCCAAAAGGGCCCGACTAAGGGGTCCTGTTTGTACCCACAAGCTCTGTTTGAACTGTGTTCCTGGCGTCCTTAATAAACCTTCTGTTCTGCTGGCTGGCTGAGTGTCACAGTAAATCCCACGAAAAGGGGTACAGGGCTCTAACTCCCCAACACTCCATGACAGTGCCCCCTTCATATCTCACAGCAGCCGGGGGGGATAGCTCAGTGGTTTGAGCATTGGCCTGCTAAACACAGGGTTGCGAGTTCAATCCTTGAGGGGGCCATTTAAGGATCTCGGGCAAAAATTGGGGATTGGTCCTGCTTTGAGCAGCAGGTTGGACTAGATGATCTCCTAAGGTCCCTTCCAACCCTGATATTCTATGATTAGGCTCCAGCACTGGGAGTCTGGTCAGTTTTCTTAGGCCCATGTTGGTGGGTTATTTCCTGTTTCACAAATCAGAGCATTTCTACCTCAGAACCTCATGGGTCTGTTCCTAGAATCTAGGCCGCTTATTAAACATCTCCCAGCAGGTTTGCCGCATCCTGTCCCCCTCCCTTTCTCCACCCTGTGCATTTCCTGCCCCGCGCCAACCTCCAAACCAGACTGTGCAAACCTTCCCATCTCTGGTGTATTTGCTGTCCTTCTTCCTTCCACAGGAACCCAGCAGCAACCGCCCCCCCCCCCCACCCGACGATACCTACCTGAGCTGGTTCCTCTGCAGCCATTTCCCTTCCGTGTCCAATGGGAGAATGGGAAGAGCTGGAGCGAAACAGGGACGTCATTCTGCAGCCTGGGTGGGTGAGAAGGGTAATTGTGGGGGTTTCAGAACAGACTTTAGTTTATTTCACAGCATGATTCCCCCAGACCCTTTCCCTGGAGACAGACATTCTAGATTCTGTGATGCTGGGAAAATGCTTCATCTCTTTATTACAGTGTAGACCTGGCTCCTCCTGCCAGGCTAAGCCAACAGAGAGATGTTCAACCTCCCTTCTCCCTCCCCCCACCCCGTAACAAAGTGTCTGAAGACAAGGCTAGAAAAGAGCAGAACCAAAGGAGTCACTCTGGGGGATTCCCTCGGACACTGACCCCACGGCAGCCACACCCCAGCAGGAGGAACATGGAGTCAGGAACTGGCTTTTCCTCTGTCTGATCCTTTTCTTGTTCACTGGAAAGTGACTCTGCCCAGGGATGCTGCAATACATGTGTCTGCTGGATTAGAGAGCTGGAAATCTCTCTCCCCCTCATTTCTACCACTGCCCCTTTCAGTCTCCCCTTCCCCTGTCCTCTCTCCCTGCCCCTCTCCGGCTGGGAAAGTCCCATTCCTGGGTTCTTTGCTCTCCCATCGATGGATTTTCTCCTGGCAATTGCTAATGGGAGGAGAAATGAGGAGAGGCTGTTTGTGCAGAGTCACTTGCTTGCCAGTCCCCAGCACTTTCCCTGAGGTCTTTCAGTTACCTGCAGTCTGGGGCTCAGAATTTAGTTAACAGGGCCCAGGGCTGCCCTAGGGGGCTAGTACCAGCTGGAGAAAGTCATCACCTGGGCTGGGCAGAGAAGAAGCTTCAATTAAGGTCACTTCCGAGCACAGAACCCCGAGCGGGTCACAATGGAGGCTGCAGCGTCTGACCCAGGAAGCTGAACCCCAATATCCTGAGCAGAGAGGGACAGGGCGTGGGAGCAGCCTTCCCTCCTTGCGCTCTCTGGGGAGAGCAGCTAATGAGAGCCCCTCCTCACAGGGGGAATTGCTGATCTCATTTGCCCCACTGTCCACCTGGAGTCACTCCTCGTCTGTCCAGGCAGTGACTCTGGATTAACCGTGGTGTCCGTGACACCAGGTTTCAGGAAGAACGAGTCCAGAGCGCTGTGGGAGAGACCGTTGTGGGGCAGAGCGAACCCCCTTCCCCCCTCCCGCACCCCCAGATCTAGGACAAGGACTCGGGGGATGAATTTTCCCAATGGAACCGGACGTTTCCGCAGTTTTCCAGAGGGGAGAAAAGCAAAATCGGTGATGTCACATTCCCAGCCCCCAGCCAGGAGTCCCTGACCCCCTGCAGAGCCCAGGCCCCGAGCCAGGGGCCCCCGACCCCCCCCCAGAGCCCAGACCCCAAGCCAGGGGCCCCCCAGAGATTCCCTGGGACCGAGTCCCCAGAGTCCCTGGCCAGTGACCCCAGAGCCCCCCCGAGCCCCCCCACAGTGAGAGCCGCCCATGGGGGGAGGGGGAGACAATGGGGTGCAGTGGGGGAGGGGCAGAGACCTGCTCAGGGATGGGGGGCGAGGGGGGGCACCCTGGGTGTGGCTCGTGGCTCTCTGGGGAGAAAGGGGGCGGGGTGGGGGGTCCCCAGGGCCGGGGGCAGCGGTAAATCTGAGGGGGTCTCAGCACCCCCCTTCTCTCCCCCGCTCGGGGGGCACCGGCTCTTCTCCCCCCGCCCCGATCTGCGCATGCCCAGAGCCGGGAGACTAAAAACTCTTCAACGGCTCCGGGTGAGGCGCCAACGGCCGCGCACGAGCCACACAGAGCCCCACGCGCGTCCCGAACGTCACGTCCGCTCCAGGAGCGCCAGGAACTACTTCTCCCAGCCTGCCCCGGGAGCCGCTTCCGCCCTCTTCAGCCCAAGTCAGGGAGAGGTTCAAGCAGCTGTTACTGCGCATGCTCAGTGCGAGCCCCAGGGAGCCTGGAGAACACAGGCCAGAGCCCGGGGGCAGGGCAGCTCCTGGGGGCGGGGCTCTGGCATAGCCTGAGGGCGGGGCAGCTCCTGGGGGCGTGGCTCTGGCCCAGCACAGGGGCGGGGCAGCACGTGGGGGCGGGGCTCTAGCCCCATTGTGAGCCGGGGGCGGGGCAGCTCCTGGGGGCGGGGCTCTGGCACAGCTCGGGGGCGGGGCAGCTCCTGGGGGCGGGGCACTGACAGAGCCCGGGGGCTGGGGAGCTACTGGGGGCGGGGCTCTGGCCCAGCACGGGGGCTGGGCAGCGCCTGGGGGCGGGGCTCTGGCACAGACCGGGGACGGGGCAGCTCCTGGGGGCGGGGCTCTGGCACAGCCTGGGGGTGGGGCAGCTCCTGGGGACGGGGCTATGGCACAGCCCGGGGGCGGGGCAGCTCCTGGGGGCAGGGCTCTGGCCCAGCACCGGGGCGGGGCAGCGCCTGGGGGCGGGGCTCTAGCCCCATTAGGAGCCGGGAGAGGGGCCGCTCCTGGGGGCGGGGCTCGGGCACAGCCCGGGGGCGGGGCAGCTCCTGGGGGCGGGGCTCTGGCACAGCCCGGGGGCGGGGCATCTCCTGGGGGCGGGGCTCGGGCCCCATTGTGAGCCAGGGGCGGGGCAGCTCCTGGGGGCGGGGCTCTAGCCCCATTGCGAGCCGGGGGCGGGGCAGCTCCTGGGGGCGGGGCTCTAGCCCCATTGGGAGCCGGGGGCGGGGCCGCTCCTGGGGGCTGGGCTCGGGCACAGCCCGGGGGCGGGGCAGCTCCTGGGGGCGGTGGTCTGGCCCCATTGTGAGCCAGGGGCGGGGCAGCTCCTGGGGGCGGGGCTCTGGCACAGAGCGGGGATGGGGCAGCTCATGGGGGCGGGGCTCTGGCACAGCCTGGGGTGGGGCAGCTCCTGGGGGCGGGGCTATGGCACAGCCCGGGGGCGGGGGCAGCTCCTGGGGGCGGGGCTCTGGCCCAGCACGGGGGCGGGGCAGCGCCTGGGGGCGGGGCTCTAGCCCCATTGGGAGCCGGGGGCGGGGCCGCTCCTGGGGGCGGGGCTCGGGCACAGCCCGGGGGCGGGGCAGCTCCTGGGGGCGGTGGTCTGGCCCCATTGTGAGCCAGGAGCGGGGCAGCTCCTGGGGGCGGGGCTCTGGCACAGCCTGGGGGCGGGGCATCTCCTGGGGGCGGGGCTCGGGCCCCATTGTGAGCCGGGGCGAGGCAGCGCCTGGGGGCGGGGCTCTAGCCCCATTGTGAGCCAGGGGCGGGGCAGCTCCTGGGGGCGTGGCTCTAGCCCCATTGTGAGCCGGGGGAGGGGCAGCTCCTGGGGGCGGGGCTCTGACACAGCCCGGGGGCGGGGGAGCTACTGGGGGCGTGGCTCTGGCACAGACCGGGGACGGGGCAGCTCCTGGGGGCGGGGCTCTGGCACAGAGCGGGGATGGGGCAGCTCCTGGGGGCGGGGCTCTGGCACAGCCTGGGGGTGGGGCAGCTCCTGGGGGCGGGGCTATGGCACAGCCCGGGGGCGGGGCAGCTCCTGGGGGCGGGGCTCTGGCCCAGCACGGGGTCGGGGCAGCGCCTGGGGGCGGGGCTCTGGCACAGAGCGGGGATGGGGCAGCTCCTGGGGCCGGGGCTCTGGCACAGCCTGGGGGTGGGGCAGCTCCTGGGGGCGGGGCTCTGGCAGAGCCTGGGGGCGGGGCAGCGCCTGGGGGCGGGGCTCTAGCCCCATTGCGAGCCGGGGCGGGGCAGCTCCTGGGGGCGGGGCTCTGGCACAGCCCGGGGGCGGGGCAGCGCCTGGGGGCGGGGCTCTAGCCCCATTGGGAGCCGGGGGCGGGGCCGCTCCAGGGGGCGGGGCTCGGGCACAGCCCGGGGGCGGGGCAGCTCCTGGGGGCGGGGCTCTGGCACAGAGCGGGGATGGGGCAGCTCCTGGGGCCGGGGCTCTGGCCTAGCATGGGGGCGGGGCAGCGCCTGGGGGCGGGGCTCTAGCCCCTTTGCGAGCCGGGGGCGGGACAGCTCCTGGGGGCGGGGCTCTAGCCCTATTGGGAGCCGGGGGCGGGGCCGCTCCTGGGGGCGGGGCTCGGGCACAGCCCGGGGGTGGGGCAGCTCCTGGGGGCGGTACTCTAGCCCCATTGTGAGCCAGGGGCGGGGCAGCTCCTGGGGGCGGGGCTCTGGCAAAGCCCGGGGGCGGGGCATCTCCTGGGGGCGGGGCTCGGGCCCCCTTGTGAGCCAGGGGCGGGGCAGCTCCTGGGAGCGGGGCTCTGGCACAGCCCGGGGGCGGGGCAGCTCCTGGGTGCGGTGCTCTGGCTCCATTGTGAGCCTGGGGCGGGGCAGCTCCTGGGGGCGGGGCTCTGGCTCCATTGGGAGCCGGGGGCGGGGCAGCTCTTGGGGCCGGGGCTCTGGCACAGAGCAGGGACGGGGCAGCTCCTGGGGGCGGGGCTCTGGCACAGCCCGGGGGCGGGGCAGCTCCTGGGGGCTGGGTTCTGGCACAGAGCGAGGACGGGGCAGCTCATGGGGGTGGGGCTCTGGCATAGCACGGGGGCGGGGCAGCTCCTGGGGGCGGGACTCTGGCACAAAGCGGGGACGGGGCAGCGCCTGGGGGCGGGGCTCTGGCTCCATTGGGAGCCGGGGTCGGGGCAGCTCCTGGGGGCGGGTCTCTGGCACAGCCCGGGGGCGGGGCAGCTCCTGGGGGCGGGGCTCTGGCTCCATTGGGAGCCGCGGGCGGGGCAGCTTCTGGTGGCGGGGCACTGGCACAGAGCGGGGACGGGGCAGCTCATGGGGGTGGGGCTCTGGCATAGCACGGGGGCGGGGCAGCTCCTGGGGGCGGGGCTCTGGCAGAAAGTGGGGACGGGGCAGCTCCTGGGGGCGGGGCTCTGGCATAGCACGGGGGCGGGGCAACTCCTGGGGGCGGGACTCTGGCACAGAGCGGGGGCGGGTCAGCTCCTGGGGGCGGGGCTCTGGCTCCATGGGGAGCCGGGGGCGTGGCAGCTCCTGGGGACGGGGCTCTGGCACAGCTCGGGGGCGGGGCAGCTCCTGGGGGCGGGGCTCTGGCACAGCCCGAGATCGGGGCAGCTCCTGGGGGCGGGGCTCTGGCCCAGCGCGGGGGCGGGGCATCTCCTGGGGGCGGGTTTCTGGCTCCATTGTGAGCCGGAGGCGGGGCAGCTCCTGGCGGCGGGGCTCTGGGTCAGCCCGGGGGCGGGGCATCTCCTGGGGGCGGGTTTCTGGGTCCATTGTGAGCCGGAGGCGGGGCAGCTCCTGGGGGCGGGGCTCTGGGTCAGCCCGGGGGCAGGGCAGCTCCTGGGGGCGGGGCATCTCCTGGGGGCGGGACTCTGGCACAAAGCGGGGACGGGGCAGCTCCTGGGGGCGGGGCTCTGGGTCCATTGTGAGCCGGGGGCAGGGCAGCTCTTGGGGGTGGGACTCTGGCTCCATGGGGAGCCGGGGGCGGGGCAGCTCCTGGGGGCGGGGCTCTGGCACAGCCCGGGGGTGGGGCTCTGGCTCCATTGTGAGCCAGGGGCAGGGCAGCTCCTGGGGGCGGGACTCTGGCACAGAGCGGGGGCGGGTCAGCTCCTGGGGGCGGGGCTCTGGCACAGCCCGAGATCGGGGCAGCTCCTGGGGGCGTGGCTCTGGCACAGCTCGGGGGAGGGGCAGCTCCTGCGGGCGGGGCATCTCCTGGGGGCGGGTTTCTGGCTCCATTGTGAGCCGGAGGCGGGGCAGCTCCTGGGGGCGGGGCTCTGGGTCAGCCCGGGGGCAGGGCAGCTCCTGGGGGCGGGGCATCTCCTGGGGGCGGGACTCTGGCACAAAGCGGGGACGGGGCAGCTCCTGGGGGCGGGGCTCTGGCTCCATTGTGAGCCAGGGGCGGGGCCGCTTCTGGGGGTGGGACTCTGGCACAGGTCGGGGGCGGGGCAGCTCCTGGGGGCGGGGCTCTGGCACAGCCCGAGATCGGGGCAGCTCCTGGGGGCGGGGCTCTGGCCCAGCGCGGGGGCGGGGCATCTCCTGGGGGCGGGGCATCTCCTGGGGGCGAGTTTCTGGCTCCATTGTGAGCCGGAGGCGGGGCAGCTCCTGGGGGCGGGGCTCTGGGTCAGCCCGGAGGCAGGGCAGCTCCTGGGGGCGGGTTTCTGGGTCCATTGTGAGCCGGAGGCGGGGCAGCTCCTGGGGGCGGGGCTCTGGGTCAGCCCCGGGGCAGGGCAGCTCCTGGGGGCGGGGCAGCTCCTGGGGGCGGGGCTCTGGCTCCATTGTGAGCCAGGGGCGGGGCCGCTTCTGGGGGTGGGGTTCTGGCTCCATTGGGTGCCGGGGGCGGGGCACCTCTTGGGGACGGGGCTCTGGCATTGGGAGCCGGGGGCGGGGCATCTCCTGGGGGCGGGGCTGTGGCACAGCCCGGGGGCTGTGCTCTGGCTCCATTGTGAGCCAGGGGCGGGGCAGCTCCTGGGGCGGGGCTCTGGCTCCATTGTGAGCCGGGGGCGGGGCAGCTCCTGGGGGCAGGGCTCTGGCACAGCCGGGGGGCGGGGCATCTCCTGGGGGCGGGGCTCTGGCTCCATTGGGAGCCGGGGGCGGGGCAGCTCTTGGGGCCGGGGCTCTGGCACAGAGCAGGGACGGGGCAGCTCCTGGGGGCGGGGCTCTGGCACAGCCCGGGGGCGGGGCAGCTCCTGGGGGCGGGACTCTGGCTCCATTGGGAGCCGCGGGCGGGGCAGCTCCTGGGGGCTGGGTTCTGGCACAGAGCGAGGACGGGGCAGCTCATGGGGGTGGGGCTCTGGCATAGCACGGGGGCGGGGCAGCTCCTGGGGGCGGGACTCTGGCACAAAGCGGGGACGGGGCAGCGCCTGGGGGCGGGGCTCTGGCTCCATTGGGAGCCGGGGTCGGGGCAGCTCCTGGGGGCGGGTCTCTGGCACAGCCCGGGGGCGGGGCAGCTCCTGGGGGCGGGGCTCTGGCTCCATTGGGAGCCGCGGGCGGGGCAGCTTCTGGTGGCGGGGCACTGGCACAGAGCGGGGACGGGGCAGCTCATGGGGGTGGGGCTCTGGCATAGCACGGGGGCGGGGCAGCTCCTGGGGGCGGGGCTCTGGCAGAAAGTGGGGACGGGGCAGCTCCTGGGGGCGGGGCTCTGGCATAGCACGTGGGCGGGGCAACTCCTGGGGGCGGGACTCTGGCACAGAGCGGGGGCGGGTCAGCTCCTGGGGGCGGGGCTCTGGCTCCATGGGGAGCCGGGGGCGTGGCAGCTCCTGGGGACGGGGCTCTGGCACAGCTCGGGGGCGGGGCAGCTCCTGGGGGCGGGGCTCTGGCACAGCCCGAGATCGGGGCAGCTCCTGGGGGCGGGGCTCTGGCCCAGCGCGGGGGCGGGGCATCTCCTGGGGGCGGGTTTCTGGCTCCATTGTGAGCCGGAGGCGGGGCAGCTCCTGGCGGCGGGGCTCTGGGTCAGCCCGGGGGCGGGGCATCTCCTGGGGGCGGGTTTCTGGGTCCATTGTGAGCCGGAGGCGGGGCAGCTCCTGGGGGCGGGGCTCTGGGTCAGCCCGGGGGCAGGGCAGCTCCTGGGGGCGGGGCATCTCCTGGGGGCGGGACTCTGGCACAAAGCGGGGACGGGGCAGCTCCTGGGGGCGGGGCTCTGGGTCCATTGTGAGCCGGGGGCAGGGCAGCTCTTGGGGGCGGGGCTCTGGCACAGAGCGGGGACGGGGCAGCTCCTGGGGGCGGGGCTCTGGCACAGCCCGGGGGCGGGGCAGTGCCTGGGGGCGGGGCTCTGGCTCCATTGGGAGCCGGGGGCGGGGCATCTCCTGGGGGCGGGGCTCTGGCACAGCCCGGGGGGGCAGCTCCTGGGGGCGGGGCTCTGGCACAGAGCGGGGACGGGGCAGCTCCTGGGGGCGGGGCTCTGGCATAGCCCGGGAGCGGGGAAGCTCCTGAGGGCGGGACTCTGGCACAAAGCGGGTACGGGGCAGCTCCTGTGGGCGGGGCTCTGGCTCCATGGGGAGCCGGGGGCGTGGCAGCTCCTGGGGGCGGGGCTCTTGCACAGCTCGGGGGAGGGGCAGCCCCTGGGGGCGGGGCTCTGGCTCTATTGGGAGCCGGGGGCGGGGCATCTCCTGGGGGCGGGGCTCTGGCACAGCCCGGGGGCGTGGCAGCTCCTGGGAGCGGGGGGCGGGGCAGCTCCTGGGGGCGGGGCTCTGGCACAAAGCGGGGACGGGGTAGCTCCTGAGGGCGGGACTCTGGCACAAAGCGTGGACGGGGCAGCTCCTGGGGGCGGGGCTCTGGCTCCATTGGGAGCCGGGGGCGGGGCATCTCCTGGGGGTGGGGCTCTGGCACAGCCCGGGGGCGAGGCAGCTCCTGGGGGCGGGGCTCTGGCTCCATGGGGAGCCGGGGGCGGGGCAGCTCCTGGGGGCAGGGCTCTGGCACAGAGCGGGGACGGGGTAGCTCCTGGGGGCGGGGCTCTGGCACAGGCCGGGAGCGGGGCAGCTCCTGGGGGCGGGGCTCAGGCTCCATTGTGAGCCGGGGGCGGGTCAGCTCCTGGGGGCGGGGCTCTGGCACAGAGCGGGGACGGGGTAGCTCCTGGGGGCGGGGCTCTGGCACAGGCCGGGAGCGGGGCAGCTCTTGGGGGCGGGGCTCAGGCTCCATTGTGAGCCGGGGGCTGGGCACCGCATGGGGGCGGTGCTCTGGCACAGCCCGGAGGCAGGGCAGTTCCTGGGGGCGGGGCTCTGGCACAGAGAGGGGACGGGGCAGCTCCTGGGGGCGGGGCTCTGGCACAGCTAATTTAGACCCCATCATTGGGCAGGGACCATAACACGTCCTGCTGCATTCGTTATTTCAAAGGGCGGTTTAGGATTTTCAGTGTCAGACACGGTGCACAAAGTTATTCCCATTTGTCATGCTGCCACTATTCCTAAACTCCTCATTAGCCTCATTAAAGACTGAGGCAAAGTATTTGTTTAGATATTGGGCCATGCCTAGATTATCCTTAACCTCCACTCCATCCTCAGTGTTTAGCGGTCCCACTTCTTCTTTCTTTGTTTTCTTCCTATTTATATGGCTATAAAACCTTTTACTATTGGTTTTAATTCCCTTTGCAAGGTCCAATTCTACATGCCTTTTAGCCTGTCTCACTTTATCCCTACATGCTCTGACCTCAATAAGGTAGGTTTCTTTGCTGATCCCTCCCATCTTCCACTCCTTATATGCTTTCTGTTTTTTCTTAATCACCTCTCTGAGATGCTTGCTCATCCAGCTTGGTCTAAAACCCCTGCCTATGAATTGTTTCCCCTTTCTTGGGATACAGGCTTCTGATAGCTTCTGCAACTTTAACTTGAAATAATCCCAGGCCTCCTCCACCTTTAGATCCATAAATTCTTTAGTCCAATCCACTTCCCTAACTAATTTCCTTAATTTATTAAAGTTAGCCCTTTTGAAATCAAAAACTCTAGTCTCAGATTTATTTTTGTTTATCCTTCCATTTAGTTTGAACTGAATTAGCTCATGATCACTCGAGCCAAGGTTGTCCCCTACAACCATTTCTTCAATGAGGTCCTCACTACTCACCAAAACCAAATCTAAAATGGCACCCCCCCTTGTTGGTTCAGCAACTACTTGATGAAGGAATTAATCAGCGATCACATCTAAGAAAATCTGAGTCCTATTATTATTACTAGCACTTGTTCTTCAATCTATATATGGGAAGTTGAAGTCTCCCATGATCACACAGTTCCCATTAGCTAATGCACAGCTGAGAGTATGCTGGGGAATCTGGTCTGAGGAGACTTGAACTCAGATCACAGGATTCAAAACCCTGAGTGCTGCCCTTACGCCATGGGACCAGTGGTAAAACCTTGGGGTTTTGTCACTTGTGGTGTAGCAGAGCCTGGGTGGGCAATTTTTTGCCTCTCTTGCTCAAGGCCTCTCTGGCCAGCCCTGCGTTTGCTCAACAAGTCGGCAGGCAGCGGTTTGTTGTAGACCCAGAAGCCTTTCTTCCTCCAGACTGTGAGGCCAGTGGGCATGTGAGGAAGTTGCCCCTTCAATCCCAGGCTGTAAATGGCCCTTCCTAGGAAAGCCCAAGTCCTCAAAAGGAAAAAGTAACATCAAGTAGGGGGGTACTGAAGAGCTGCTTCTTGAAGAATATGATGCTCTGGACATCTGACCAGGGACTTGAACCCTGGACTCTCTGATTAAAAGTCTGATGCTCTCGCAACTGAGGTACCCAGGCTCACAGGAGAAAAAGGCAAGTTTGGTGCAGAAGAGAAACTTGTCAAGAAAAAGCAGGCAGGAAACAATACAGGTTTCAGAGTAGTAGCCGTGTTAGTCTGTGTCAGCAAAAAGAACATAAGAAAAGGAATACTTGTGACACCTTAGAGACTAACAAATTTATTTCAGCATAAGCTTTCGTGGACTACAGTCCACGTCGTTGGATGCATAGAATGGAACATCCAGTAGGAGGATATTTATACATTCAGAGAAACATGAAAAGGTGGAAGTAATCTTACCAGCTGTAAAAGGCTAATTAATTGAAAGGAACTGTTATCAGCAGGGGAAAGAAACTTTTGAAGTGATAATCAAGATGGCCAATTACAGACAGTTGACACAAAGGTGTTAAGAGTATTTAACTAGGCTATTAAACGAGGGGAAATAGATCCAATTAACGTAATGACCGAGCCATTCCCAGTCTCTATTCAAACCTAAGGTAATGGTATCTAGTTTGCACATGAATTCTAGTTCAGCAGCTTCTCGTTGGAGTCTGTTTTTGAAGTTTTTCTGTTGCAAAATTGCCCCCTTTAAGTCTGTCACTGAGTGATTAGAGAGGTTGAAGTGTTCACCTACTGGCTTTTGAATGTGATGATTCCTGATGTCAGATTTGTGTCCATTTATTCTTTTGCGTAGAGACAAAACCCGATGGCAACTCTGTCCACATATCTATTCAAGTGACACCATCATAGGACCTAATCACATCAGCCACACAATCAGGGGCTTGTTCACCTGCACATCTACCAATGTGATATATGCTATCATGTGCCAGCAATTCCCCTCTGCCATGTACATTGGCCAAACCGGACAGTCTCTACCGCAAGAGTCTTTCCAGGGTTAACTTTCTAACGCTGTCTCTTACTGTGACACTATTTAATACTGGTCCACCCTGTGCTGGTGACAGTTCCATTTCTAGATGTTAGTACATTTCAGTTACAGTTCAAATGTAAAAGTTTCTATGTGCTCAGTTTAAAGGATTTTTTTAATTTGCTCATATATGGAATGAAAAATACAGATTTACAGATCCTGGCATGTAAATTTATCCTCTTCTATGATAGAGAAAATCATGCATCCAAATTGGGCAAGAAAATCATAAAATGAAGTGGGTATTAACCCACGAAAGCTTATGCTGAAATAAATTTGTTAGTCTCTAAGGTGCTACAAGTTTTTCTTTCTTATTTTCATTTTGCTGACACAGACTAACACGGCTACTACACTTAAACCTTCCAATAAAAAATCAGGTATTCAGAATTTTAACATATGGGGGGTCAGCAAATAATCTTTTTCCTGGGGTGTCATTTGGTCTAGGGGAGGCCCGGTCAGGGAGAGCAGGGGTTAGTTTCACATGCCTGTTTCCAGGCTGTATTCTGTGGTCACGCTGCTCCGTGGGAGGGATCCCGGGAGCCCAGACTCAGGGCTGGAACAGGCCCCTGATTTCGGGGGTGGCTGCAGGGTTACAGCGCTCTGACGTCTCAGACAATCTGTCTCTCCCCAAGCCTCAGATCTGTGTCCCCAGAGGCTCCTGCACTGTCTCCGCTCCATTCCCATTCTACAGACAGGAGCAGCGTGAAGGGTTAGGGGGGATCCATAGGGGGGCAGAGGCTTCAGGAGCCCCCAGTGTTTGCCCATCTGGGGCATTGTGGCTGAGATCTCTGCTGGCCAGCGCCAGCGCTCGCAAGGCGCTAGTGTGGATGCTGGAGGCTGGGTGCCGGAGGCAGAGACCCAGCAGAGTGGGGCAGCGGCAGCGTGCTGGGCCCATAACCCAGAAGTCGATGGATCAAAACCATCCTCTGCTAGGCAGGTGCTTGTTTCTTTTTGCTCTGGGCCTGCAAGCTGTCACGGAGTATAGGGGAGTCCGGCCCTGCACCCCTCTTCCCCGGATTCACTGGGAGTCTCAGCCAGCCAGTAGAACAGAAGGTTTATTAGAGATGCCAGGAACACAGCCCAACCAGAGCTTGTCAGTACATCCAGGACCCCGCAGTCGGGTCCTTCCGGGGGGCAGGGAGCTTAGACCCCAGCCTGGGGCTCCCTGCATTTCGCCCCACAGCTCCACATGGGGCAGGGAGGCCAGACCCTGTCTGCCTCTCTCCCCTCTTCTCCGGCCAGCTCCAATCTGAAACCCAAAAGCCAAACCCTCCAGCAGCCTCTCTTCCCCTCCCCCGGGGCCCCTCCTCTAGCCTGTTACCATTCTCCCAGCCAAAGGTGTCACCTCCCAACCCCCGTCCTGGCTCATGTTACAGCCTCAGGTAAAGTCTCGCATTTCCAATGCAGCCTGTCCTAATGCAGTTGTCACTCAGGTCAGATCCATCTCGCTCTCTACTCCGTCACATCTCTCCCCCCTTCGAGACCGAACTGAGCGGGGTCACTTTAGCTAGTGACCCGGGGAAGTTCGAACCTGGTCACACCAGGCCGTTACAGTTCGACGAGCTCCCTTAGGTCGGGTGGGCTGGATGGCACCCGCAGGCCGCATGTGGGAAGGGTTATGCGGCCTGTGCCCTTTTTCCATCCCCAAACCCCTGGGGTTCACGCTGAGATCAGGTCTTTTCCCAGCGCTCCAGTCTGGAGGGCTGTAGTTCGGGCTCTCCTGGTTAAGAGCCTCCCTCTTGATCTGGTCCCCTCTCTGCCCACGTGTCTGTGTCACCAGCCGCTCGGCATCGGCCCCTTTTCCTGGATGCAGCCACGTCGGGGCGAAGTGGTGAATATACACCATAAAGCGCCACCCAAATAGATCCGGCTGCTGCTTCTTAAGGGCCTGCACCATGGCCAGGCATTTCCTCTCTATGGCCGGACCGTTCTGCCTCCAGGGCAGCAGCTCCTTGCTCAGATACCTGATGGGGCGTCTCCCCCACTTCGCATAGGCCTGCATCAGCACCGCGCCCAGCCCTGTGTCTGAGGCTTTGGTGAACACTGTACAGGGCTTGGCCCCGTCTGGGTTTACTCGATCTATAGGGCCCTGGATTAGAGCCTCCTTCAGCGCACAGAGAGCCCTCTGGCCCTGCTCGGTCCAGACTGCCTCGTCTGGCTTCCTCTTCTTACCTAGCTCTGTGATGGGGGCAGCTAGGGAGCTAAAGGGGGGTACAAACCTCTGGTGGTACCCCGCCATCCCGCTAAAGGCCTGGACCTGTTTCTTGGTCTGGGGAACAGGCCAATCTCTGATCGCCTCCACCTTGGCCAGCCCTGGGCTGCTGAATGACTGGTTCACCTTTAAAGCCAGCCTGTCCTTGGCCTCTCTCTCCAGGTTCTGGGCTCTTTTCCCAGTTACTCTGAACGGGGGACACCTGATGGGAGGATGGGCTCCCATCTCAGGGGAGAGATCCATCAGGGGGTCTTCCCCCTTCTTGTCCCAATTGTCCTTTACCGGTTCTAGGGGTCCCCTTACTCTCCTCCCATACCACAGCTTGAAAGGGAAGCCCCCTGGTGATTCCTGGGGCACTTCCCTGTGCCATCGGTGGGGCAGGTACTTGTCCCAGTCCTGTGGATGCTGATTTATGCAAGTCCTCAGCATCATCCTCACGGTCCCCTGAACTCTCTCCACCAGCCCGTTGGACTGAGGGTGATATGCAGAGGCCCAGGTGGGCCAGATCCCACCTTTCTCCCACACGCCCCGGAGCCGGGCTGAGATGACCTCAGATCCCTGCTCCGTAAAGACCTCGCTGGGGACCCCCATTCTGCTGAAGATGGTCAGCAGCGTGTCTGCCTCGGTGTCTGCCCCAGTGGAGGACAGAGCCACCACTTCTGGGTAGCGGGTGGCGAAATTCATCACCACCAGGATGCATTTCTTCCCTGACCAGGTTGCCCTGCTGAGGGGGCCCACCCTATTCATAGCCACCTTCTGGAAAGGTTCCTCTCTGATGGGCAGGGACCTCCAGGGATCTTCTTCCTTCCCCTGGGCCAGGTGTAATAACCGGTGATGATACTTCTGGGGCCTCACCGGCTGCCTCCTGATTCCCCACAGTTCTACTTCCCCTTGGGAAGCCCATTCCCAGCACAGGAATCCCTTCTCCCACAGGGATCTGTCTCTGCAGTCTTCCCCAAGGGGGTTTGCAGCGCTGTGGCCAGCAAGTTCCCTTAGCTTCTCCAAGGCAGGATCCCTCTGCAGCTGACTGGCCAGGCCTGGGGTCACCGCCCCACTGAGTCCGGTCCCTGGTGGCACCCTCCCTGCCGTGGAATCACTTCCCGGCAGCACCTCTGGACCAGGCAAGCCTGGTTGGCAGCCGTCCTGCCCTGCCTGTGTGTTCCCCCACTCAGCTGGGGTCTCTGCTCCCCCCGGGCTCAGCGCTGCCCTGGCTGTCCCTGTGGGGCCAGGCAGCGAGCTCGCTGCTTTGGTAACAGCATCAGAGCCAGCGTGAGCCACCTCTCCAGTGTGCAGGGGGGTGGGGAGCATCTCTCTGACCCACCCCGCCCTAGGGGTCTGGTTACAGGCAGGCAGGTAACCGGAGCCTGGCAGCTCCTCCCCACAGCCAGCCAGGTCATTTGCATTTTCACTGACCATTTCCCTCTTAGCCAATTGGTTTCCTGAGTTCAAATTCAAATCCTTGGCCGTTACAGGGCCTGGATCCTGTCCCAAAGATACACAGTCACCCCCCAAACAGCACCTCACCGCTGATATCCTGGAGACCCCCAACCACCAGCCAGCCCGACCCCTCCTGGGTCTGCACAGGGATCTGGGCCATAGGCAGGGCGAATGGGTCCGTCCCTGGGACCCTCACCCAGGTCACACAGCCCCCCAGCAGCTGGTGGGGGTGCACCACCCGGGGCCTGACCACAATTCTCTCTGTCCCGGGGTCTTGCCACCCCCCGAATGTCTCTCCATTGACCATCAGCTTCCGCTTCCGCTGGGGGTCCATAGGGCTTGAGTCCAGGGCCAGGAGTGGAAATCCGTCCACCATCCCACCCTTCTGGCTGGTGGAGTTTATGGCCTTGGGACCCAGCAAGGGGGTTAGATCCCGGGGCTTTTCCGCAGGGTCTCCCTGGTTCCAATCACCAGCCTGCTCCAAGGCAGTGAGGTGGGCCTCCACATCCCCACCCTCCTTAACCAGGGGCAGCAATTTAGGATCGAGGTTCCCTGCGGAGCTGGCACCCCGGGATCTGTCCCCACTTACCCCTGGCCAGTCCCCTATGCCTCTCAGTTCCACCACCGCAAGTTCACGCTGCTGCTTCTTCTGTAGGTCTTTCTCGGGCTCTTGCTGTCTCTCACCGTCCTCTTGCTCTCTCGGACTCAGCTCCAGTCCCATCCGTCTCCGATCCCCTGCTGGGGAACCCGATCGTGAAGACCCCCGTCTGGTTGGGGACCAGACTCTTGGGGATGCCAGGCTATCACTCCAGCTGCTCCCAGATCCTGCTGTAGCCCCATTGGGGTCAGGAATCTGCTCCCTGGAATGGTCATCCTCCTCCAGCCGTGTGATTAACTGGGCTTTAGTGAACTTTCCAATGGGTATCCCTCTCTTTTTGCACAGTGTTACAATGCTCTTCTTAAGGAGAAGGCGATACGCCATCGCTTCACTGCTCCCAAGTTTGCTGTGGACTCGCAGGCCTGTGTGCTCTTAGCTCCCCACGGTTTCCAGGAAGAACCCCAAGTGTGCCAGCCCTTCTCCCGGTCACCGCCTCTTTGCCAGGGTCGAGCTGCAGCTCCTGCGCCCCTGGGTCCACTCACGGCACCCCCAGGGGAACCCTGTGCCTGCAAAATTCCTTCTCTCTCCCAGGGCCAAGCCGCAGGCTCCTCCGCCCCTGGGACTGCTCACTGTAGCCCCCAGGGGGACCCCCTCATTGCACAGTCCTTCTCGCTGGACACACACTCCCAGGGGTTAAGCGTAGCTCCTCCGCTCCCCGAAACCGCTCCTCTGTGAGCCTTCAGCACGCCTGGTCCTCGTTAGCCCCCCTTCGTTCTACTGCTCCCCAGTTACTTACTGCAGGAAGCGCCGTTCATGGGGTGCAGAACATCCCACCTCTGCCACCAGTTGTCACGGAGTATAGGGGAGTCCGGCCCTGCACCCCTCTTCCCCGGATTCACTGGGAGTCTCAGCCAGCCAGTAGAACAGAAGGTTTATTAGAGATGCCAGGAACACAGTCCAACCAGAGCTTGTCAGTACATCCAGGACCACTCAGTCGGGCCCTTCCGGGGGGCAGGGAGCTTAGACCCCAGCCTGGGGGCTCCCTGCATTTCGCCCCACAGCTCCAGACGGGGCAGGGAGGCCAGACCCTCTCTGCCTCTCTCGCCTCTTCTCCGGCCAGCCACAAAACTGAAACTCTCCAGCCCCTCCTCCACCTTTGTCTGCTTCCCGGGCCAGGAGGTCACCTGATCCCTTTGTTCTCACACCTTCAGCTCTCACCTTTGCCGGGCAAGGGGCCGGGCCATCTGTTGCCAGGAGACGGAGCCATTCTCTGTGTCCAGGCCTCTGCCCTCTAGGGCTTTGTAACAATCATGCACCGTTGTCCCACCACCTAGATACTCAAGCACCGCATAGGGGAAACTGAGGCACCCACACAGTACTCAGGGAAACCTTAACTACAGTCCTAGTTCGTCACAGTAGTGATCAAGTGATCTCTCTCCTGCCATCCATCACCCCCCCCTCTGACAAACAGAGGCTAAGGACACCATTTCTTACCCATTCTGGCTAATAGCCATTAATGGATTTAACCTCCATGAATTTATCCAGTTCTCTTTTAAACTGTGTTATAGTCCTAGCCTTCAGAGCCTCTTCAAGCAAGGAGTTCCACAGGTTGACTGTGCGCTGTGTGAAGAGGAACTTCCTTTTATTTGTTTTAAACCTGCTGCCCACTAATTTCATTGGGTGGCCCCTAGTTCTTTTATTATGAGAACAAGTAAATAACTTTTCCTTATTCACTTCCTCCACACCACCCATAATTTTATATACCTCTATCATACCCCCCATAGTCTCCTCTTTTCCAAGCTAAAAAGTCCTAGCCTCTTTAATCTCTCCTCATATGGGACCCGTTCCAGACCCCTAATCATTTTAGTTGCTCTTCTCTGAACCTTTTCTAATGCCAGTATATCCTTTTTGAGATGAGGAGACCACATCTGTACGCAGTATTCAAGATGTGGGCGCACTATGGATTTGTATAGGGGCAGTAAGATATTCTCCGTCTTATTCTCTATCCCTTTTTTAATGATTCCTAACATCCCGTTTGCTTTTTTGACTGCCGCTGCACGCTGCGTGGACAACTTTAGAGAACTATCCACGATGACTCCAAGATCTTTTTCCTGATTAGTTGTAGCTAAATTAGCCCCCATCATATTGTATGTATAGTTGGGGTTATTTTTTCCAATGTGCATTACTTTTCATTTATCCACATTAAATGTCATTTGCCATTTTATTGCCCAATCATTTAGTTTTGTGAGATCTTTTTGTAGTTCTTCACAGTCTGCTTTGGTCTTAACTATCTTGAGCAGCTTAGTATCATCTGAAAACTTTGCCTCCTCACCGTTTACCCCTTCTTCCAAATCATTTATGAATAAGTTGAATAGGATTGGATCCTTGGGGAACACCACTAGTTACCCCTCTCCATTGTGAAAATGTACCATTTATTCCTACCCTTTGGTCTCTCATTGTACCAAAAGGGGAGATGGTTGCTTCTAAAGGAAGGAGAAGATTAAATGCATCCGATGAGGATGGGATTCGAACCCATGCGTGCAAAGCACAATGGATTAGCAGTCCATCACCTTAACCACTCGGCCACCTCATCTGAGTTGTCAAAAAATGGACAGGAGGAGAAATCTAAGAGCAGCAGAGATAGGGACACTCAGGAGTTTTTAAATACTAAGTGTAAGCAGGGTCTGGATGAGCTCCCCCCTCACATCGAGTGATGAGCTGGGGAAAGACGTCAGGACCAGACCGTGTTTGCCCAGACACCCCTACTCTGCCTGGGAATGCAGCATGATGGGGCCGCTTTGCCAAAGGAACCAGTTCTGGCTGGTGTTGGGTTACAAATCACTGTAGCATTGAGTGGAATGAAATGTTGTTCTCCTTCCTGTCCGAGTGAAGGGCGGCAGAACATACCGAGTCCGTCCTGATGGAGGGGCGAGGTGGGTGAGAAATACCTTTTATTGGCCTGCATAGAAGTGATTGAGGATGTCACCCTAATCCAGTGGTCCCCAAACGTTTCACACTGTGCCCTCTTGTCCGTGTCTGTGTCCCCTCGGAAGCCGCGGTCGAGAACTGGGGCTGGGAGCAGGGCCATGGCTTCCTAGGGAGAGGGGAGCAGACAGGGGTAAGGGGAACGAGGCTGGGCCAGGGGCCAGGCTGAGGGTAGGGTTGGGGAAGAGATGGGGCAGACGAGGGCTGAGTGAGGCTCCCTCCGTGCCCTCAACGTGGGATCATAACTCCGACATGGGGGCCGAAGCTGGGAGGAAGGGTCCTGCCATCTAGAGCCTGAGGGCATGGGGCCACCGCCAGAGCAAGTGTCCGACCGGTGGCATCCCTGCACCACAGCCAGGGCCTGGGACATGTGAGGGGGAGACTGTGAACGTCCCGTCTGTCCCAGAGACGCTGTTTGCGATATCCCTGAGCCACAGAACGAGGTGACGTGTTTCCCTTGAACCGTTCCCATTTTCCTTATGGTTTAAATCGATTGCTCTTTAATCCATTGGATTTGCTTGAAGCACATGCAACGATCAGTGGGTCAGGGAAGCATCCAGAGCGGAGAGAGAACCCCAGAGTGGGGACCCCCCAGCCCCTGTACTAAGTGACCATAACAAGACTGGGGGTCGAGCCCCCCAGGAATCCTGGGCCCAGCCTTGTCGGGGTCACGAGGACTCTGCCACACAGGAGAGTAGACAGAGAGTCCTCGAGGTCAGGCTGCCTCTGGGTGAGGGAGTGGGAGTGAGGACTCAGGGCCTTTCTCTAGCCCATTCCACCGGGGTCGTGGATAAGCCAGGAAAGTTTGCTACACTAGCAGGACCATAACCCCCTTTACACTGGCACTCTGTCCTCATCGCTTCTCTCCATCTCTCCCCTTGGGTCTCTCAGCACCTGGCCCCACAGCGCTTCCTGCCAGCCCCAGACTGCGCTGTCTGGGCCTGCTCCTGTGGGTGTGAGCCTCTCTCCTGACTCCTAAGGACTCAACAGGAGCAAGGGGCCTGTCCAGGAAATGGCCAGGGCTTCTGGGAACCCGGGGGTGGCTCTGGACACCACCAGGGATCATTTGGCTCCCGGCACACAAGGGAACTTAAAAAGCTGAATGCCCAGAGATGGGGCTTGAACCCCAGACTAGAAGCTTGATGCTTTACTGATCAACCTAGCCCAGTTCAGTGAGTGCAGCTGCCCCCTTCCACCACAAGATTAGACAGGTAAAATAGAGGCAAAAGAAGTCCCAGGAGCCCTTCCTCTTTTTCTCCATGGCCACAGCCCATCAGCAGGATTCCTCCTGCTCCTCCTCCCTCCTGTGCCCCAGTGCCACTAAATCTCTGCACCTAGACAGCCGGTCCGTCCTCTGCCCCCCAATCCCCCATGTTTAAGCCTCCCCACCAAACCCTGTCCCTGGCTCCATAGAACTAAGTCTCACATCTCGCTGGGAACTCGACTCCTTGTGCCCAGAGTGTCTCCGTCCCCGCCGTAGATGACCCGACAAACAGAGAGTCCGTCTTTTCCAAAGAAGTGCTTGGAGAAACTTTCCCCATGTGACCGCGCGGACTAATGGATCAGGCGTCTGACTTCGGATCAGATAATTGAGGGTTCGAGTCCCTTTGTGGTTGTGCTTTGTGCACTTTCCCCTTTGTGCTGAAAGTCCTGCTCCCTTCAGGGCTGGCGCCTCTTCTTGGCCACTCTGGGCAATGCTCCGGGTTCACCTAGAGCCCTGGGAAGGAGGTTGTCAGGGTTCACTCTGAACTCTAGTGTACAGATGTGGGGACATGCATGAAACACCCCCTAAGCTTATTTTTACCAGTTTAGGATAAAAACTTCCCCAAGGCACGTTTTTGTCCTTGAACGTTACGCTGCCACCACCAAGTGATTTAAACAAACATTTAGAGAGGGTGTAACGAAGTGGGACTGTTCCTAATGTTTCCTCTGAATACTGCCTGTGTGCCTCAGTTTCCCCTATGCCTCAGTTTCCCCTCTGCACTTCTTAAGTCTCTAGGTGGTGGGATAAGGGTGTGTGATTGTTGCAAAGCCCTAGAGGGCCAGTGTGATGGGAGAATGGCCGACACGCTGTCTCCTGGCAACTGCTGGCCTGGGCCCCTTCCCTGCAAAGGTGCCAGCTGAAGGGTTTCGGGAACAAAGGGATCAGTGATCTCCTGGCCCGGGAAGGAGACAAAGGCAGAGGAGGGGCTGGAGAGTTTGGAGCTGGCTGGGCACATGGAGGGAGGTCCAGATGGACCTCTGGCCTCCCCACAACCCAAGATGGACCTGACTGAGGGGTCCTGTTCTCTGTTCCTACAAGCTCTGGTTTAGACCCTGTTCCTGTCGTCTAATAAACCTCCTGTTTTACTGGCCGGCTGAGAGTCACGTCTGCCTGGGAGTTTGGGGGCAGGGCCCTCTGGCTTCCCCACGAGCCCCGCTGGGTGAAGAAGGGGATGCTGAATGCTCCAGGGTCAGACCCAGGAAGGTCGAAGCTGGGGAAGCTTCTTGCCCTGGAGAGAGTCGGCTCAGCGAGGAGGCTCCTCCAGAGTCCTGACTGGCTTCGTAGGGAGCAGTTCCAGAGAATTGCCCTACAGGGGCATCGACAGAGCAGTGACTGGGGAGCTCAGGGCTGGGACAGCAGGGGCTGCGGGTCAGGAGTGAGGGGCACCGGCAGAGCGGTGACTGGGGAGCTCAGGGCTGGGATAGAAGGGGCTGCGGGTCGGGAGTGAGGGGCACCGGCAGAGCGGTGACTGGGGAGCTCAGGGCTGGGACAGAAGGGGCTGCGGGTCGGGAGTGAGGGGCACCGGCAGAGCGGTGACTGGGGAGCTCAGGGCTGGGATAGAAGGGGCTGCGGGTCGGGAGTGAGGGGCACCGGCAGAGCGGTGACTGGGGAGCTCAGGGCTGGGATAGAAGGGGCTGCGGGTCGGGAGTGAGGGGCACCGGCAGAGCGGTGACTGGGGAGCTCAGAGCTGGGATAGAAGGGGCTGCGGGTCGGGAGTGAGGGGCACCGGCAGAGCGGTGACTGGGGAGCTCAGAGCTGGGATAGAAGGGGCTGTGGGTCGGGAGTGAGGAAGTCGCTGAGGCAGGGCCTGTCCTTCAAGATCCTTAAGATCACTGACTCACCTATGTAAAGGCCAGGGGGGTATAGCTCAGTGGTAGAGTGTTTGATTGCAGAACTAGTGGTTCCTGGTTGAAATCCAAGTGCTCCTTTAAAAAAAATAATAGCATTTCCATTCTGTTCAGAAGTTCCACTCCACAGGGATGCCTATAATGAATGGAAACACCCAACATTTTCCTGTGCAAATACATAGAAGCCTGGCAAACACGTCCCTCGGCTGACATCAGTTCCAATCCTCTAGTTTATGTTTTCATCAATTAAACAAAGATATAATATGAAGTATTATAAGTATTATAATTATTTAATAAGTATTATATATGTATTATAAGTAACTGCAGAGTTAGTGTAGTACCAGATAGTTAATTGCACAGTCTGACTTCTCTAGTCTCACTTTCTGGTCTCATTGATCACTTGGGTAGAAACAACAAGGGTTTGGTGGGTTTTGTTTTTTTGTCCCTTCATTTTCTCCTCAGGAATGTGGGATCTTGAGCATGTTATTTTAAGTTCCCTCTGGGTCAGGAAAATTCCATCTCCTTGAAATAGGTGGGGAAGTCGCCTGTTTCTATAACCTACAATAAAGGAGCTTTTGTAAAGCAGTTTCGTCTTTAAATATGCTGGGATAAAAATAGTAACTAGTAAATTCCACAGCCAGACACCAGGCCAGGATCAATTGATGGGGCCAGGATCAATTAATTACAGAAGAAAGAAACTCTTACTTTATAAGCACGTCTTTCTTAACTTCCTTAAATATTATGTAGTAAATGAACTATATCACGTGGGTTGTTCAATGCCATGAGGCTTTAAATAAAAAAATAACTAAAATAAATAAATACAATAAAGGTGCATTTCTTGCCTTTCCCATATTTTTCATATTATTTAAATGACCACAACTCATTGAACAGAAAATTGTTTATTTCATGCTGTGAAGTGTGTCGGTAGCTCAGATTAAGAGCTTTACCTTCCTGTGCAGCATGGGGCATGGGTCACTGGCAGGTTTAAACTAGTGTCTATGGTGGATTCTCTACAACTTGACATCTTTAACCCATGATTTGAGGCTGTCAGTAACTCAAGCAGAGATTAGGGATCTATCACAGGAGTGGGTGGGGTCGTTTGGTCTGCAAGGGGCACGAGGTCAGACTAGATTAGGGTGACCAGATGTCCCGACTTTATAGGGACAGTCCCAATTTTGGGGCCTTTTTCTCATATAGGCTCCTATTACCCTCCACCCGTCCCGATGTTTCACACTTGCTGTCTGGTCACCCTAGACTAGATGATCACGCTGGTCCCTGGGGGGAGGGGGCGGTTCAACTCCCATGTCAGGGGGCTCCTGCTGCCTGGAAATGACCAGTTTTTCACAGCCCCTCCCCCTCACACTGACTCCCCCATGGACCCTCCCCCTAACAGCCCCTCCCCCTCACACTGACTCCCCCATGGACCCTCCCCCTCACAGCCCTTCCCCTCATAGACACCCCATAGCCCTCCCCTCATAGCCCCTCCCCCTCACACTGACACCCCCATGGACCCTCCCCCTCACAGCCGCTCCCCTCACAGAGACACGCCCATGGACCCTCCCCCTCACAGCCCCTCCCCCTCACACTGACACCCCCATGGACCCTCCCCCTCACAGCCCCTCCCCCTCACACTGACTCCTCTATGGACCCTCCCCCTCACAGCCCCTCCCCTTCGTAGAGACACTCCATAGCCCTCCCCATCACAGCCCCTCCCCCTCACAGCCCCTCCCCCTCACAGCCCCTCCCCCTCAAACTGACACCCCCATGGACCCTCCCCCTCACAGCCCCTCCACTACACACGGACACCCCCATGGACCCTCCTCCTCACAGCCCCTCCCCCTTGCAGAGACACTCCATAGCCCTCCCACTCACAGCCCCTCCCCCTCACAGCCCCTCCCCCTCACACTGACACCCCCATGGACCCTCCCCCTCACAGCCCCTCCCCTTCACACGGACACCCCCATGGACCCTCCCCCTCACAGCCCCTCCCCTTCACACTGACACCCCCATGGACCTTCCCCCTCACAGCCCCTCCCCCTCACACTGACACCCCCATGGACCCTCCCCCTCACAGCCCCTCCCCCTGACACTGACACCCCCATGGACCCTCCCCCTCACACTGAAACCCTCATGGACCCTCCCCCTCACAGCCCCTCCCCCTCACACTGACACCCCCATGGACCCTCCCGCTCACAGCCCTTCCCCCTCACACTGACACCCCCATGGACCCTCCCCCTCACAGCCCCTCCCCCTCACACTGACTCCTCTATGGACCCTCCCCCTCACAGCCCCTCCCCTTCGCAGAGACACTCCATAGCCCTCCCACTCACATCCCCTCCCCCTCACACTGACACCCCATGGACCCTCCCCCTCACAGCCCCTCCCCTTCACACGGACACCCCCATGGACCCTCCCCCTCACAGCCCCTCCCCTTCACACTGACACCCCCATGGACCTTCCCCCTCACAGCCCCTCCCCCTCACACTGACACCCCCATGGACCCTCCCCCTCACAGCCCCTCCCCCTCACACTGACACCCCCATGGACCCTCCCCCTCACAGCCCCTCCCCTTCACACTGACACCCCCATGGACCCTCCCCCTCACAGCCCCTCCCCTCACAGAGACACTCCATAGCCCTCCCCCTCACAGCCCCTCCCCCTCACACTGACTCCCCCATGGACCCTCCCCCTCACAGCCCTTCCCCTCATAGACACCCCATAGCCCTCTCCTCATAGCCCCTCCCCCTCACACTGACACCCCCATGGACCCTCCCCCTCACAGCCGCTCCCCTCACAGAGACACCCCCATGGACCCTCCCCCTCACAGCCCCTCCCCCTCGCAGAGACACTCCATAGCCCTCCCCATCACACTGACTCCCCCTCACACTGACACCCCCATGGACCCTCCCCCTCACAGCCCCTCCCCTTCACACGGACACCCCCATGGACCCTCCCCCTCACAGCCCCTCCCCTCACAGAGACACTCCATAGCCCTCCCCCTCACAGCCCCTCCCCCTCACACTGACACCCCCATGGACTCTCCCCCTCACAGCCCCTCCCCTCACAGCCCCTCCCTTCACACACGGAGGGGCTTGTTCGCTGGGGTCTGACATTACAAACCCAGGGGGGAGGTTTCTGAGGATTTACTCCCTGAGCCCCTCCCCCTCTCACCGCTCCCCTGAGTGCAGAGGGGCTGGGCTCAGGCAGCCAGTTTCACCCAAGGATTTCCCAGCCCAGGCCCCCGAGTCTCCTCTGCCCGTATCTACCAGTGACACTGCGCGTGGGCGGCGGCTACAAGGGGCTGGGGAGGCTGAACCTCCCCAAACAGGGCAAGAAATACTGGTGGGACGCACCCCCCCTTGGAGGGGGGCTGGGCCGCTGCCTTGGGACAGACCCTCCCGAGGAGTGGGGGAATCACCGGCACTCAGACCTCACGCACAGGCCTGGCTCTCGCCTTCAGCCCAGGCAGCCAGAGGGGCCGGGGAGCTCCCTGGCAGTCCCACACCTTGGCACACCCAGTAGTGTTAGGTGGCAAAATAGCTGCCCCAAGGTCCCACCGAGACTAGAACTTGCATTGCAGAATTTAAAGCCCTGAGTGCTGCCCTTACACCATGGGACCAGTGGAAAGCACCTTGTGTTCATCTGACGTCTAGTGTCGAAGAGCCTGGGCGGACAATTTTTTGCCTCCCTTGCTCAAGACCTCTATGGCGTCTCTGGCCAGCCCTGCATTTTCTCAACAAATCGGCACGCAGCGGTTTGCTGTAGACCCAGAAGCCTTTCTTCCTCCAGACTGTGAGGCCAGTGGGCGTGTGAGGAAGTTGCCCCTTCAATCCCAGGCAGTGAATGGCCCTTCCCAGGAAAGCCCAAGTCCTGAAAAGAACTTACTAGCGTCAAGGAGAGTACTGAAGAACTGATTTTTGGGGAAGATGATACCTTGTATACTTGACCAGAGACTTGAACCTGCTCCTCCATCTGGCACCCTGAGGCGTTCTTCTTTTTTTAGTTCAATATCAGATCCAGGAGAAAACGCCGCTCTACAACGAAAAACAAAACCACAGACAGAAATGCCATTGGAAATACAAATAACGGACAATGCAATCCCCATCACAGGATGGTATCTAGGTCTGGATTACATTTTTGTGGGCCCGGCACCAAACCTATTTCTGAGGCCCCCTGTGCAATGAAGGGGCCAGGGGCAAGAACACAATGTCGTTGACAATTATTTGTGACAAGTTTGGTTTGGGGCAGGCACTGGGCCAGTTTTCATCAGAGAAACAAAAAATGTTGACTGGCTTTCCTCTAGCCCTGTTACTGCTCTTCTATGGGAAGCACATTGCCCTGACTAGCCAGCAGGTGGGGCAATTCTAGGGGGGCACAGCAATGGGGGTGCATGGCCCCATCAGTTTTAAAAGGAGGGCTCTGCTATTCCCATGGATACCTCTCATGTCACCGTGGTTCTGCTGCAGCCCCAGGTAAGCAATGTGTTCGGGTTGCTGGTTAAAGATTTCCTCTTTCCCCATCCCCGCCCCACACGTCCAGCCGGCAGGAGGGAAGGGCTGGCCCGAGAGCCGTGTGAACATCATCCTGTCGACACTGCGGGGTTAGCAGGATGTCCCTGCCTGTGCACACAGCGAGCTGGACGCATCGTTCTCAGGGCAGAGGCTAGTCAGGCGCGGGAGGAGACCACACGCTCAGCCATCTCGGAGAGACCGGGGGACTAAGGGTCTGAAGAATCTCTCAAGGACTAATTTTTTAAAATAATTTTTATCAATGAATTGGGAGAAAACATCCAATCACTGCTGATAAGATTGGTGGGTGACAAAATACCGGCAGAGTGGTAATTACTGATGAGGAGAGGAGAGTGATACAGCGCGATCTGGCTCATTCGGCAATCTGGGCCCATTCAAAGGAAACAAGTTTGACCAGAGGCAAATGCAAAGTCCGATACCTAGCAACAAGGCATGCCGGCCACACCTACAGAATGGGGAAGTGTATCCAGGAAAGCAGTGACTCTGAAAAGGATTGAGGGGCCATCGTGGAGAAGCCACTCAACATGAGCTCCCAGTGTGGTGAACAGGGCTAAAGCCATCATGAGACGTTTGAGCAGAGCCGTGAGTAGGACGGGGGGGGAAACAGCATCAGTGAGGCTGACATTGGAATACTGCATCCAGTTTTGGTGTCCTCATTTGAAAGAGATGTTGAGAAATTGGAGCTGGGGCAGCAAAGAGCCACCAAATGTTCTGAGGTCTGGAGAAAAATGCCTTCGAGTGAGATATTGAAACAGCTCCACCTGTTTAGCTTCTCAAAAGAAGATTAAAAGGTGACTTAATTGAAGTGTTGAAGTGCCTTAATGCAGAGAAAATATGGGTATTAAAAGGCTCTTTAATCTAGCAGAGAAAGGCATAACAAAACCCAATGGCTGGAAGGTAAAAAGAGACAAATTACAAATAAGGCAGAAATATTCCACAGCGAGGATGATTCACCACAGGAACAAGGTACCAAGGGAAGTGGTGGATTCTCCATCTCTTGGTGTCATTTAATGAAGACTAGTTGCCTTTCTGGAATGTGTTTGCCCAAAAGTAGCTCTTCTGGTACACAGGAGGCCTGTGATATGCAGGGGGTCAGATTAGATGTTCTAATGGTCTCTTCTGACCATAAAGTCTACTAATTTCTGAAAAACTGAGTGTAGCATTGGGAGCAGCCCCTGATGTTTTCCTGTCTAGCCGGCTTGTTTCCTAGAATGGACACTCATTGAGTGGGGTGATCCCCAGGGAGTAGCTCAAACCTCCCAAGTGTCTGGCCAGCGGCAGGACATTAGCACAGCAGGGGAGGGGTGTGGCAGTGACATCACAAAGGCCTTTTGCAGGACCTCGGCCTATTGGTCAAAGGTGGTGGGGAGGCGGTGACCTCACAGAGAGATGCTGACATCAGCCAGGCCAGGCCAGGGGCGCAGGGCCAGGGAAACCTCGGAGACCCCCGTGGCTTTGCTTCAGCAAGTCTCCTTGTCGAGGTCTCTCTCGGAGGACTGAGAGAGTATTAGGGTTTGTCACGGAGTGTGGGGGAGTCAGGTCCTGCACCCCTCTTCCCGGGATTCAATGTGACTCTCAGCCAGCCAGTAGAACAGAAGGTTTATTAGGGTTGTCAGGAAAGAGTCCAAACAGAGCTTGTAAGTATGACCAGGACCCCTCAGCTGGGCCTTCTGGGGGGGCAGGGAGCTTAGACCCCAGCTCTGGGGCTCCCTGCGTTTCACCACCCAGCTCCAAACTGAAAACAAAAAGCCAAACCTCCAGCAAGCTCTTCCCCTCCCCCTCTTGCCTGTCCATTCTCCCAGCCAAAGGTGTCACCTCCCAACCCCCGTCCTGGCTCATGTTACAGCCTCAGGTAAAGTCTCGCATTCCCGATGCAGCCTGTCCCAATGCAGCCAGCCTCTCAGGTCAGATCCATCTCGCTCTCTACTCCGTCAAAGGGTTCGTTTTTACTCCAAGACCACTCCATGTCTGACAAAAAGCCCCACACAAAGCTTTCCCCCTCCCAAGATTTGAAAGTATCTTGTCCCCTTATTGGTCAGATGCCAGCCAGGTCAGGTGTCAGTCTGGCTACCTGCATTTCTTAACCCTTTACTGGTAAGAGGATTTTATCTGCATCAGACCCTCTCCCCTTTCCCTTTATATTTATGACAGGCCCCATGGTGGGACAATATCCTCGGGATTAAGAGCAAAGGACTCAGGCTGAGAACCGATTTAACTCCACTCATCTGGGATTTAACAAATTGTCTTCTATGCAGAGACTGGGACCTTGTGACATTGATCCAGACTCGGGTGGGGGGAGGTTGGGCCGATTTAACTCCCTGGCCGGCCGCCGCCTCAGCCACCTCTTGCCCCATGGCCTAGGCTCTCGGCCCTCTGCTGATTGCTCCTTGCTGGATTGCCCAGAGCAAAAAGGAAGACGTGCAGGTCTAGCATACGATGGTTTTGATCCATCAGCCACTGGGTTTTGGGCCCAGCCCACTTCTGCTGCGCCCCCCTGCTGGGTCTTCAGCCTCAGCTCCAGCATCCGGCCTAGCGCCCTGTGAGCTCTAGCGCTGGCAGGGAGATGCACCGGCTGCTCGGCAGCAGACCTGGTAACAGCAGTTTTGTTTCTGTGTGTCTCTGTGGCGCAATGGGTCAGCGCGTTCGGCTGTTAACCGAAAGGCTGGTGGTTCGAGCCCACCCAGGGACGGTAATAATCTGATCTTGCTTCTTAAGGGACTGTTTTGCTGCCTCAAAGACGCCTCCCAGCAGCTGGTTTACCAGGGCCCCTGCCCAGCCCCCTGCACTGCTCCCTGCCAGGGCCAGAGCTCGCGAGGCACCAGCCTGGAGCCAGGGCCGCTGGGTGCTGCTTATGAAAAGCCAGCAGAGGGACACAGGGGAACTGTGCTGTGCCCATAACACAGAGGTGGATTAATCACAGGGCAGGGAGTTCCCGGCGAGCATTGTGGGATACTGGCGGAGGCCAATTCTGGTGATATAATGACCAGCAGCGTCTACACTGACACTTTGTCACTCTCAGTTTGCTGCAAATAGCTCCAGGCCTCTCGTCGAGGTGGTTTGATTTTGTCACCAACAGAGGGCAGTTTTGTCGCCAGACGTGGCGTTGCCAAAAGAAGGTGACCGAGGGAGCGTTGTGTGTTTTCCACACGCCTGAGCAATATAATGATGCTGAAATAACTTTGTAGTGCAGACCTGGCCAAGGATTCACACACACAAAAGCTTGCAAAGAAAACGTCACCTGCTCCTCTGCTTTGCAGATTCCAAACACAAGCGAAGGCCCAGGTGGGGTCTGGTAGGGAGTCAGGTGTGAACAGACCCCTTCCCTTAGCCACAGGCAGGCACCATGTTTTAGCTAGTTAAAGCACCTGTTTTGTAAACAGGAGATCCTGGGTTCAATTCCCAGTGGTGCCTTGGCTATGCTACTGAGTGTTAGGTGGCAAAAGAGTTACCCCAAGGTCCTCACGGGGAACCAGTTCACAAAAAAGAGCCAGGAGCTGGTCCCAGTGTATCCCCCATCTGCTGTGCGGAGAGAAAATTTCCTCCATCCATGGTCCATCTGCAAACCCCTTGCTGAATTACAGGCTGTCTTGGAAGCCCACTGCACACTGCTGTGTCCACAAACTCAAATCCCCAGCCATAGGGGCACCTCCATATTGTGTAAATAAGGGACATGGGGGAGGAAGTGGACAGTGACACCAGGTGGTCACGTGGGGTAATGCACACAGTGTCTCTCTCACCAAGCGCATAGCTCACTCATACCAGGTGGAGAAGCTGGAGAAAGTGGTGGCAGCCCTTTGATGGGTTAGCTGGTAGAGCAAAGGTCTGGAGCCGGCGCTCAGGAAGTCATCCTTACATCGCCCTTCTGACTCCAGCTTGAAGGAGAGCTTCTTTTTCTTCCCCTTCCTGAGAAAGAGCACGTGGCCACTCAGTGTCACTGTTGCTCTCTGACCAAGGTTTCTTTGCAATGTACAGGAAGAAAACAAGTAGTTTCTCACCCCAGATGGGACTTGAACCCACAATCTCTGGCTTAGGAAGCCAATGCCTTATCCATTAGGCCACTGGGGCCCTGAAATACACCTGACGGAGGGATGGAAATTCCCTCTCATAATTGCACATTCCTCACAGTTTGGAAGCCAAATACCCGCTTTAGGCGCCTTACAGAAATGTCGGCATCCCCTGTCAGCGAGGCAGCTGGGCAGGTCACTGACAGAGCTGAGCCCCACCTTTCTGCAGCCATCTTTAGATCGGTCCTGAGGGTTTGCTGCTGCTGTTGCCATTCTGCTCCCCAAGTGATTGGCCAGCAGGCGGGGCAATTCTAGGGGAGCACAGCAATGGGGGGGCATGGCCCCATCAATTTTAAAAGGAGGGCTCTGCTGTTCCCATGGATACCTCTCATGTCACCGTGGTTCTGCTGCAGCCCCAGGTAAGCAATGGGTCCGGGTTGCTGGTTACAGATTTCCTCTTTCCCCATCCCCGTCCCACGCGTCCAGCCTGCAGGAGGGAAGGGCTGGCCCGAGAGCCGTGTTAACATCATCCTGTCAACACTGCGGGGTTAGCAGGATGTCCCTGCCTGTGCACACAGCGAGCTGGACGCATCGTTCTCAGGGCAGAGGCTAGTCAGGCGCGGGAGGGGACCACACGCTCAGCCATCTCGGAGAGACCTGGGGACTAAGGGTCTGAAGAAGCTCTCAAGGACTAAATTTTTTAACTAATTTTTATCAATGAATTGGGAGAAAACATCCAATCACTGCTGATAAGATTGGTGGGTGACAAAATACCGGCAGAGTGGTCATTACTGATGAGGAGAGGGCAGTGATACAGAGCGATCTGGCTCATTCGGCAAGCTGGGCCCATTCAAAGGAAACAAGTTTGACCAGAGCCAAATGCAAAGTCCGATACCTAGCAACAAGGCATGCCGGCCACACCTACAGAATTGGGAAGTGTGTCCAGGAAAGCAGAGACTCTGGAAAGGATTGAGGGGCTATCGTGGAGAAGCCACTCAACATGAGCTCCCAGTGTGGTGAACAGGGCTAAAGCCATCATGAGACGTTTGAGCAGAGCCGTGAGTAGGATAGGGGAGGGGGAGGGGACACAGCATCAGTGAGGCTGATATGGGAATACTGCATCCAGTTTTGGTGTCCTCATTTGAAAGAGATGTTGAGAAATTGGAGCTGGGGCAGCAAAGAGCCACCAAATGTTCTGAGGGCCGGAGAAAAATGCCTTCGAGTGAGCTATTGAAAGAGCTCCACCTGTTTAGCTTATTAAAAGAAGATTGAAAGGTGACTTCATTGAAGTGTTGAAGTGCCTTAATGGAGAGACAATATTGGGTATTAAAGGGGTCTTTAATCTAGCAGAGAAAGGCACAACAAGACCCAATGGCTGGAACGTAAAAAGAGACAAATTACAAATCAGGGAGGATTATTCAACAGTGATGATGATTCACCACAGGAACAAGGTACCAAGGGAAGTGGTGGATTCTCCATCTCTTGGTATCATTTAATGAAGACTAGATGCCTTTCTGGAATGTGTTTGCCCAAAAAGTAGCTCTTGTGGTACACAGGAGGCCTGTGATATGCAGGGGAGTCAGATTAGATGTTCTAATGGTCTTTTCTGACCATAAAGTCTACTAATTTCTGAAAAAGTGAGTGTAGCATTGGGAGCAGCCCCTGATGGTTTCCTGTCTAGCCGGCTTGCTTCCTAGAATGGACACTCATTGAGTGGGGTGATCCCCAGGGAGTAGCTCAAACCTCCCAAGTGTCTGGCCAGCGGCAGGACATTAGCACTGCAGGGGAGGGGTGTGGCAGTGACATCACAAAGGCCTTTTGCAGGACCTCGGCCAATTGGTCAAAGGTGGTGGGGAGGCGGTGACCTCACAGAGAGATGCTGACATCAGCCAGGCCAGGCCAGGGGCACAGGGCCAGGGAAACCTTGGAGACCCCCGTGGCTTTGCTTCAGCAAGTCTCCTTGTCGAAGTCTCTCTTTGAGGACTGAGAGAGTATTAGGGTTCACGTATGTGAGCGCGAGGAGGAGCCTCATTCGAGTTTTCTCCTTTCCTTTTACGGACTTTCCTAGAAAACAGATGTCCCTGGTTAGAAGGTAAGAGCCTCCGAGAGGTCTAGAACCTGTTCAGTCTGATCCATCTAGTGCCAGCTGAATTCTAGGCATGGAAAACAGTAGCCCTCAGGTGGCAGAATTTTATTCCCCACTTAGGATTTTGTCCTTCAGAATCACTGGGGACATTAGGGTTTGTCCTTTTTGTTTTACCTTTTCCTCCATCCCTCCCTCCTTTCTCTTCACCTCTTACTTCTTTTGTCATTTCCCCTGTTCCCCTCCCACCACCAGGAGAGGTGTAGGGGTGTGTCTGGGTGTGTGTGTGGCTGTGTGTGGGGGTGTGTTCATGCGAGACAGTGTACCCCATAAGGCTTTATGGGGAGATGCTTATAAATGTATATATGATATATATACCCGGTGTCACTGTTGCTCTCGGAGAGAGACGCTGTGTGCATTACCCCACGTGGCCACCCGGTGTCACTGTTGCTCTCTCAGAGAGATGCTCTGTGCATTACCCCACGTGGCCACCCGGTGTCACTGTTGCTCTCAGAGAGAGATGCTGTGTGCATTACCCCACCCGTGGTCACTCGGTGTCACTGTTGCTTTCTGAGAGAGACGCTGTGTGCATTACCCCACGTGGCCACCCAGTGTCACTGTCGCTCTCTCACAGAGATGCTCCGTGCATTACCCCACGAGGCCACTCGGTGTCACTGTTGCTCTCTGAGAGAGACGCTGTGTGCATTACCCCACGTGGCCACCCAGTGTCACTGTTGTTCTCTGAGAGAGATGCTCTGTGCGTTACCCCACGTGGCCACCCGGTGTCACTGTCGCTCTCTGACAGAGACGCTGTGTGCATTACCCCACGTGGCCACTCAGTGTCACTGTTGCTCTCTGAGAGACGCTGTGTGCATTACCCCACGTGGCCACCCGGTGTCACTGTTGCTCTCTCAGAGAGACGCTGTGTGCATTACCCCACGTGGCCACCCGGTGTCACTGTTGCTCTCTCAGAGAGACGCTGTGTGCATTACCCCACGTGGCCACCCGGTGTCACTGTTGCTCTCTCAGAGAGAAGCTGTGTGCATTACCCCACGTGGCCACCCAGTGTCACTGGGGGTCCCTCAGCACCATCTGCTCTGTGGGGTGGTGGGAAGCCCCAAAGGGCCCATTGTACCCCTGGGGAGGGGGAAGCCCCAGGAGCCCGCTCCCACTCTGGCCACTGCAGGGGAAGCCCCGGGGGGCCTGTGGGGCTGGGCTCAGCTGGGTGTTTATTCCTTCCTGGCATCGCTGTGGAAGTGTAAACAGAGAGAATTTGCTCCTCTTTTCTATGCGGAACAAAAGTAGGCGGCTGAATTATTTCCAGGGCTGTAGTAATACAACAGAAACTAGCAGAGGATGGTTTCGATCCATCGACCTCTGGGTTATGGGCCCAGCAAGCTTCCGCTGCACCACTCTGCTGTGTGTGTGTGTGTGGGTGTGTTTGTGTGTCTGTGTGTAATATTTTAAAATAATGCAAAATTTATTTGTCAATAAATAAATGTGGAGCTTCCATAGGGTAATCAGATGTTCCGATTTTATACGGACAGTCCAGATTTTTGGGTCTTTTTTTTAATATAGGCTCCTCTTAACCCCCACCCCCTGTCCTGATTTTTCACACGTGCTGTCTGGTCACCCTAAGCCTCCAGCATGGCAGTGGGGAGCACAGGTTACCGGACGCACAGAGATGGGAGATCACCCTGCAGCCCCCTCCCCCGGGACACAGACCCAGTGGTGAGGCTTCACCCTTCTGCAATGACATGCCCGCGCTGCTGGGGAGGGACGCATGACCACGCTTGTGGCTTCCCTTTGCTTCCCCATTAGAAAGTCATTTTTTTGCAGGGGAACAAATAAATCTGTGGGGCGGGGGGACAGGGGGTGGGAGTTAAGAGGAGCCTATATACGAAAAAGACCCCAAAATCGGGACAGTCCCTATACAATCGGGACATCTGGTCACCCTATGCTGGCTCCACATTTATTTATTGACAAATAAAAATATTGTACACAGATTTTTATTTTATTTTTTGGGCAGAATCCCTTCAGGAGTAAAACCTACCCGGCCAAACTCAGCTGCCCTGTGACTAAACCCTGCAGGCAACCCCCACACAGAGCGGAGTGGCGCAGCGGAAGTGTGCTGGGCCCTTAACCCAGAGGTCGATGGATCGAAACCATCCTCTGCTAGTTTCTCTTTTATTACTTACAGCCCTGGAAATGATTCAGCCGCGGGCGGGGCAGCTCCTGGGGGCGAGACTCTGGCACAAAGCGGGGAAGGGGCAGCTCCTGGGGGCGGGGCTCTGGCATAGCCCGGGAGCGGGGCAGCTCCTGGGGGCGGGGCTCTGGCACAGCCCGGGGGCGGGGCATCTCCTGGGGGTGGTGCTCTGGCTCCATTGTGAGCCAGGGACAGGGCAGCTCCTGGGGGCGGGGCTCTGGCTCCATGGGGAGCCGGGGGCATGGCAGCTCCTGGGGGCGGGGCTCTGGCTCCTTTGCGAGCCGGGGGCGGGGCATCTCCTGGGGGCGGGGCTCTGGCTCCATGGGGAGCCGGGGGCGGGGCAGCTCCTGTGGGCAGGTCTCTGGCACAGAGCGGGGACGGGGTAGCTCCTGGGGGCGGGGCTCAGGCACAGGCCGGGAGCGGGGCAGCTCCTGGGGGCGGGGCTCAGGCTCCATTGTGAGCCGGGGGCGGGGCACCGCATGGGGGCGGGGCTCTGGCACAGCCCGGAGGCGGGGCAGTTCCTGGGGGCGGGGCTGTGGCAGAGAGAGGGGACGGGGCAGCTCCTGGGGGTGGGGCTCTGGCATAGCCCGGGGGCGGGGCAGCTCCTGGGGGCGGGGCTCTGGCACAGCCCGGGGGCGGTGCTCTGGCTTTATTGTGAGCCAGGGCCGGGGCAGCTCCTGGGGGCGGGGTCTGGCTCCATTGTGAGCCGGGGGCGGGGCAGCTCCTGGGGGCGGGGCTCTGGCCCAGCCCGGGTGCGGGGCAGCTCCTGGGGGCGGAGCTCAGGCTCCATTGTGAGCCGGGGGCGGGGTAGCTCCTGGGGGCAGGGCTCTGGCACAGCCCGGGGGCGGGGTAGCTCCTGGGGGCGGGGCTCTGGCATAGCACGGGGGCGGGGCAGCTCCTGGTGGCGGGACTCTGGCTCCATTGTGAGCCAGGGGCGGGGCAGCTCCTGGGGGCGGGGCTCTGGCATAGCACGGGGGCGGGGCAGCTCCTGGTGGCGGGACTCTGGCTCCATTGTGAGCCAGGGGCGGGGCAGCTCCTGGGGGCGGGGCTCTGGCTCCATTGTGAGCCGGGGGCGGGGCAGCTCCTGGGGGCGGGGCTCTGGCTCCATTGTGAGCCGGGGGCGGGGCAGCTCCTGGGGGCTGTGCTCTGGCTCCATTGTGAGCCGGGGTCGGGGCAGCTCCTGGGGGCGGGGCTCATGCACAGCCCGGGGGCGGGGCAGCTCCTGGGGGCGGGGCTCTGGCTCCATTGGGAGCCGCGGGCGGGGCAGCTTCTGGTGGCGGGGCTCTGGCACAGAGCGGGGACGGGGCAGCTCATGGGGGTGGGGCTCTGGCATAGCACGGGGGCGGGGCAGCTCCTGGGGGCGGGGCTCTGCCACAAAGTGGGGACGGGCCAGCTCCTGGGGGCGGGGCTCTGGCATAGCACGGGGGCGGGGCAGCTCCTGGGGGCGGGACTCTGGCACAGAGCGTGGGCGGGTCAGCTCCTGGGGGCGGGGCTCTGGCACAGCCCGAGATCGGGGCAGCTCCTGGGGGCGGGGCTCTGGCCCAGCGCGGGGACGGGGCAGCTCCTGGGGGCGGGGCTCTGGCAAAGCTCGGGGGCGGGGCAGGTCCTGGGGGCGGGGCTCTGGCACAGCCCGAGATCGGGGCAGCTCCTGGGGGCGGGGCTCTGGCCCAGCGCGGGGGCGGGGCATCTCCTGGGGGCGGGGCATCTCCTGGGGGCGGGTTTCTGGCTCCATTGTGAGCCGGAGGCGGGGCAGCTCCTGGGGACGGGGCTCTCGGTCAGCCCGGGGGCAGGGCAGCTCCTGGGGGCGGGGCATCTCCTGGGTGCGGGGCTCTGTCTCCATTGTGAGCCGGGGTCGGGGCAGCTCCTGGGGGCGGGGCTCTGGCACAGCCCGGGGGCGGGGCAGCTCCTGGGGGCGGGGCTCTGGCACAAAGTGGGGACGGGCCAGCTCCTGGGGGCGGGGCTCTGGCATAGCACGGGGGCGGGGCAGCTCCTGGGGGCGGGGCTCTGGCTCCATTGTGAGCCAGGGGCGGGGCCGCTCCTGGGGGTGGGGCTCTGGCTCCATTGGGAGCCGGGGGCGGGGCAGCTCTTGGGGGCGGGGCTCTGGCACAGAGCGGGGACGGGGCAGCTCCTGGGGGCGGGGCTCTGGCACAGCCCGGGGGCGGGGCAGTGCCTGGGGGCGGGGCTCTGGCTCCATTGGGAGCCGGGCGCGGGGCAGCTCCTGGGGGCGCAGCTCTGGCTCCATTGGGAGCCGGGGGCGGGGCAGCTCCTGGGGGCGGGGCTATGGAAAAGTCCGGGGGCGGGGCAGCTCCTGCGGGCGGGGCTCTGGCTCCATTGGGAGCCGGGGGCGGGGCATCTCCTGGGGGCGGGGCTCTGGCTCCATTGGGAGCCGGGGGCGGGTCAACTCCTGGGGGCGGGGCTCTGGCACAGCCCGGGGCGGGGAAGCTGCTGGGGGCGGGGCTCTGGCTCTATTGGGAGCCGGGGGCGGGGCATCTCCTGGGGGCGGGGCTCTGGCACAGCCCGGGGGCGGGGCAGCTCCTGGGGGCGGGGCTCTGGCTCCATTGGGAGCCGGGGGCGGGACAGCTCCTGGGGGCAGGGCTCTGGCACAGAGCGGGGACGGGGTAGCTCCTGGGGGCGGGGCTCTGGAACAGCCCGGAGCGGAGAAGCTCCTGGGGGCGGGGCTCCGGCTCCATTGTGAGCCGGGGGCGGGGCAGCTCCTGGGGGCGGGGCTCTGGCTCCATTGTGAGCAGGGGGCGGGGCAGCTCCTGGGGGCTGTGCTCTGGCTCCATTGTGAGCCGGGGTCGGGGCAGCTCCTGGGGGCGGGGCTCTGGCTCCATTGTGAACCGGGGGCGGGGCAGCTCCTGGGGGCTGTGCTCTGGCTCCATTGTGAGCCGGGGTCGGGGCAGCTCCTGGGGGCTGTGCTCTGGCTCCATTGTGAGCCGGGGTCGGGGCAGCTCCTGGGGGCGGGGCTCTGGCACAGCCCGGGGGCGGGGCAGCTCCTGGGGGCGGGGCTCTGGCTCCATTGGGAGCCGCGGGCGGGGCAGCTTCTGGTGGCGGGGCTCTGGCACAGAGCGGGGACGGGGCAGCTCATGGGGGTGGGGCTCTGGCATAGCACGGGGGCGGGGCAGCTCCTGGGGGCGGGGCTCTGGCACAAAGTGGGGACGGGGCAGCTCCTGGGGGCGGGGCTCTGGCATAGCACGGGGGCGGGGCAGCTCCTGGGGGCGGGACTGTGGCACAGAGCGGGGGCGGGTCAGCTCCTGGGGGCGGGGCTCTGGCACAGCCCGAGATCGGGGCAGCTCCTGGGGGCGGGGCTCTGGCCCAGAGCGGGGACGGGGCAGCTCCTGGGGGCGGGGCTCTGGCACAGCTCGGGGGCGGGGCAGCTCCTGGGGGCGGGGCTCTGGCACAGCCCGAGATCGGGGCAGCTCCTGGGGGCGGGGCTCTGGCCCAGCGCGGGGGCGGGGCATCTCCTGGGGGCGGGGCATCTCCTGGGGGCGAGTTTCTGGCTCCATTGTGAGCCGGAGGCGGGGCAGCTCCTGGGGGCGGGTTTCTGGGTCCATTGTGAGCCGGAGGCGGGGCAGCTCCTGGGGGCGGGGCTCTGGGTCAGCCCCGGGGCAGGGCAGCTCCTGGGGGCGGGGCAGCTCCTGGGGGCGGGGCTCTGGCTCCATTGTGAGCCAGGGGCGGGGCCGCTTCTGGGGGTGGGGTTCTGGCTCCATTGGGAGCCGGGGGCGGGGCAGCTCTTGGGGGCGGGGCTCTGGCATTGGGAGCCGGGGGCGGGGCATCTCCTGGGGGCGGGGCTCTGGCACAGCCCGGGGGCGGTGCTCTGGCTCCATTGTGAGCCAGGGGCGGGGCAGCTCCTGGGGCGTGGCTCTGGCTCCATTGTGAGCCGGGGGCGGGGCAGCTCCTGGGGGCAGGGCTCTGGCACAGCCGGGGGGCGGGGCATCTCCTGGGGGCGGGGCTCTGGCTCCATTGGGAGCCGGGGGCGGGGCAGCTCTTGGGGGCGGGGCTCTGTCACAGAGCGGGGATGGGGCAGCTCCTGGGGGCGGGGCTCTGGCTCCATTGCAGCCGCGGGCGGGGCGCTCCTGGGGGCGGGGCTCTGGCACAAAGCGGGGACGGGGCAGCTCCTGGGGGCGGGTCTCTGGCATAGCACGGGGGCGGGGCAGCGCCTGGGGGCGGGGCTCTGGCTCCATTGGGAGCCAGGGTCAGGGCAGCTCCTGGGGGCGGGGCTCTGGCACAGCCCGGGGGCGGGGCAGCTCCTGGGGGCGGGGCTCTGGCTCCATTGGGAGCCGCGGGCGGGGCAGCTTCTGGTGGCGGGGCTCTGGCACAGAGCGGGGACGGGGCAGCTCATGGGGGTGGGGCTCTGGCATAGCACGGGGGCGGGGCAGCTCCTGGGGGCGGGGCTCTGGCACAAAGTGGGGACGGGGCAGCTCCTGGGGGCGGGGTTCTGGCATAGCACGGGGGCGGGGCAGCTCCTGGGGGCGGGGCTCTGGCTCCATGGGGAGCCGGGGGCGTGGCAGCACCTGGGGGCGGGGCTCTGGCACAGCTCGGGGGCGGGGCAGCTCCTGGGGGCGGGGCTCTGGCACAGCTCGAGATCGGGGCAGCTCCTGGGGGCGGGGCTCTGGCCCAGCGCGGGGGCGGGGTATCTCCTGGGGGCGGGGCATCTCCTGGGGGCGGGTTTCTGGGTCCATTGTGAGCCGGAGGCGGGGCAGCTCATGGGGGCGGGGCTCTGGCTCCATTGGGAGCCGGGGGCGGGGCAGCTCCTGGGGGCGGGGCTCTGGCACAAAGCGGGGACGGGGCAGCTCCTGGGGGCGGGGCTCTGGCTCCATGGGGAGCCGGGGGCGTGGCAGCTCCTGGGGGCGGGGCTCTGGCACAGCCCTGGGGCGGGGCAGCTCCTGGGGGCGGGATTCTGGCTCCATTGTGACACGGGGGCGGAGCAGCTCCTGGGGGCGGTGCTCTGGCTCCATTGTGAGACGGGGGCGGGGCAGCTCGTGGGGGCGGGGCTCTGGCTCCATTGGGAGCCGGGGTCGGGGCAGCTCCTGGGGGCGGGGCTCTGGCTCCATTGGGAGCCGTTGGCGGGGCAGCTCTTGGGGGCGGGGCTCTGGCACAGCCCGGGGGCGGGGCAGCGCCTGGGGGCGGGGCTCTGGCTCCATTGGGAGCCGGGGGCGGGGCATCTCCTTGGGGCGGGGCTCTGGCCCAGCCCGGGGGCGGGGCAGCTCCTGGGGGCGGGGCTCTGGATCCCTTGGGAGCCGCGGGCGGGGCAGCTTCTGGGGGCGGGGCTCTGGCACAGAGCGGGGACGGGGCAGCTCCTGGGGGCGGGGCTCTGGCACAGCCCGGGGGCGGGGCTCTGGCTCCATTGTGAGCCAGGGGCGGGGCAGCTCCTGGGGGCGGGGCTCTGGCTCCATGGGGAGCCGGGGGCGTGGCAGCTCCTGGGGGCGGGGCTCTGGCACAGCCCTGGGGCAGGTTAGCTCCTGGGGGCGGGGCTCTGGCAGAGAGAGGGGACGGGGCAGCTCCTGGGGGCGGGGCTCAGGCTCCATTGTGAGCCGGGGGCGGGGCAGCTCCTGGGGGCAGGGCTCTGGCACAGCCCGGGGGCGGGGTAGCTCCTGGGGGCGGGGCTCTGGCATAGCACGGGGGCGGGGCAGCTCCTGGTGGCGGGACTCTGGCACAGAGCGGGGGCGGGGCAGCTCCTGGTGGCGGGACTCTGGCACAGAGCGGGGACGGGGCAGCTCCTGGGGGCGGGACTCTGGCACAAAGCGGGGACGGGGCAGCTCCTGGGGGCGGGGCTCTGGCTCCATTGCGAGCCGGGGGCGGGGCAGCTCCTGGGGGCGGGGCACCTCCTGCGGGCGGGGCTCTGGCATAGCCCGGGGGCGGGGCAGCTCCTGAGGGCGGGGCTCTGGCTCCATGGGGAGCCGGGGGCGTGGCAGCTCCTGGGGGCGGGGCTCTGGCACAGCCCTGGGGCGGGGCAGCTCCTGGGGGCGGGGCTCTGGCACAGGCCGGGAGCGGGGCAGCTCCTGGGGGCGGTATTCTGGCTCCATTGTGAGACGGGGGCGGGGCAGCTCGTGGGGGCGGGGCTCTGGCTCCATTGGGAGCCGGGGTCGGGGCAGCTCCTGGGGGCGGGGCTCTGGCTCCATTGGGAGCCGGGGGCGGGGCATCTCCTGGGGGCGGGGCTCTGGCCCAGCCCGGGGGTGGGGCAGCTCCTGGGGGCGGGGCTCTGGATCCCTTGGGAGCCGCGGGCGGGGCAGCTTCTGGGGGCGGGGCTCTGGCACAGAGCGGAGACGGGGCAGCTCATGGGGGTGGGGCTCTGGCATAGCACGGGGGCGGGGCAGCTCCTGGGGGCGGGGCTCTGGCACAAATCGGGGACGGGGCAGCTCCTGGGGGCGGGGCTCTGTCATAGCACGGGGGCGGGTCAGCTCCTGGGGGCGGGACTCTGGCTCCATGGGGAGCCGGGGGCGGGGCAGCTCCTGGGGGCGGAGCTCTGGCACAGCCCGGGGGCGGGGCTCTGGCTCCATTGTGAGCCAGGGGCGGGGCAGCTCCTGGGGGCGGGGCTCTGGCCCAGCGCGGGGGCGGGGCAGCTCCTGGGGGCGTGGCTCTGGCACAGCTCGGGGGCGGGGCAGCTCCTGGGGGCGGGGCATCTCCTGGGGGCGGGTTTCTGGCTCCATTGTGAGCCGGAGGCGGGGCAGCTCCTGGGGGCGGGGCTCTGGGTCAGCCCGGGGGCAGGGCAGCTCCTGGGGGCGGGGCATCTCCTGGGGGCGGGACTCTGGCACAAAGCGGGGACGGGGCAGCTCCTGGGGGCGGGGCTCTGGCTCCATTGTGAGCCAGGGGCGGGGCCGCTTCTGGGGGTGGGGCTCTGGCTCCATTGGGAGCCGGGGGCGGGGCAGCTCTTGGGGGCGGGGCTCTGGCATTGGGAGCCGGGGGCGGGGCATCTCCTGGGGGCGGGGCTGTGGCACAGCCCGGGGGCTGTGCTCTGGCTCCATTGTGAGCCAGGGGCGAGGCAGCTCCTGGGGCGGGGCTCTGGCTCCATTGGGAGCCGGGGGCGGGGCAGCTCCTGGGGGCAGGGCTCTGGCACAGCCGGGGGGCGGGGCATCTCCTGGGGGCGGGGCTCTGGCTCCATTGGGAGCCGGGGGCGGGGCAGCTCTTGGGGCGGGGCTCTGGCACAGAGCGGGGACGGGGCAGCTCCTGGGGGCGGGGCTCTGGCACAGCCCGGGGGCGGGGCAGTGCCTGGGGGCGGGGCTCTGGCTCCATTGGGAGTCGGGGGCGGGGCATCTCCTGGGGGCGGTGCTCTGGCACAGCCCGGGGGCGGGGCAGCTCCTGGGGGCGGGGCTCTGGCTCCATTGCGAGCCGGGGGCGGGGCATCTCCTGGGGGCGTTGCTCTGGCACAGCCCGGGGGCGGGGCAGCTCCTGCGGGCGGGGCTCTGGCATAGCCCGGGGGCGGGGCAGCTCCTGAGGGCGGGACTCTGGCACAAAGCGGGGACGGGGCAGCTCCTGGGGGCGGGGCTCTGGCTCCATGGGGAGCCGGGGGCGTGGCAGCTCCTGGGGGCGGGGCTCTGGCACAGCCCTGGGGCGGGGCAGCTCCTGGGGGCGGGGCTCTGGCACAGGCCGGGAGCGGGGCAGCTCCTGGGGGCGGTGCTCTGGCTCCATTGTGAGACGGGGGCGGGGCAGCTCGTGGGGGCGGGGCTCTGGCTCCATTGGGAGCCGGGGTCGGGGCAGCTCCTGGGGGCGGGGCTCTGGCTCCATTGGGAGCCGTTGGCGGGGCAGCTCTTGGGGGCGGGGCTCTGGCACAGCCCGGGGGCGGGGCAGCGCCTGGGGGCGGGGCTCTGGCTCCATTGGGAGCCGGGGGCGGGGCATCTCCTGGGGGCGGGGCTCTGGCCCAGCCCGGGGGCGGGGCAGCTCCTGGGGGCGGGGCTCTGGATCCCTTGGGAGCCGCGGGCGGGGCAGCTTCTGGGGGCGGGGCTCTGGCATAGCACGGGGGCGGGGCAGCTCCTGGGGGCGGGGCTCTGGCACAAATCGGGGACGGGGCAGCTTCTGGGGGCGGGGCTCTGTCATAGCACGGGGGCGGGTCAGCTCCTGGGGGCGGGACTCTGGCTCCATGGGGAGCCGGGGGCGGGGCAGCTCCTGGGGGCGGGGCTCTGGCACAGCCCGGGGGTGGGGCTCTGGCTCCATTGTGAGCCAGGGGCGGGGCAGCTCCTGGGGGCGGGACTCTGGCACAGAGCGGGGGCGGGTCAGCTCCTGGGGGCGGGGCTCTGGCACAGCCCGAGATCGGGGCAGCTCCTGGGGGCGGGGCTCTGGCCCAGCGCGGGGGCGGGGCATCTCCTGGGGGCGGGGCATCTCCTGGGGGCGAGTTTCTGGCTCCATTGTGAGCCGGAGGCGGGGCAGCTCCTGGGGGCGGGGCTCTGGGTCAGCCCGGAGGCAGGGCAGCTCCTGGGGGCGGGTTTCTGGGTCCATTGTGAGCCGGAGGCGGGGCAGCTCCTGGGGGCGGGGCTCTGGGTCAGCCCCGGGGCAGGGCAGCTCCTGGGGGCGGGGCAGCTCCTGGGGGCGGGGCTCTGGCTCCATTGTGAGCCAGGGGCGGGGCCGCTTCTGGGGGTGGGGTTCTGGCTCCATTGGGTGCCGGGGGTGGGGCACCTCTTGGGGACGGGGCTCTGGCATTGGGAGCCGGGGGCGGGGCATCTCCTGGGGGCGGGGCTGTGGCACAGCCCGGGGGCTGTGCTCTGGCTCCATTGTGAGCCAGGGGCGGGGCAGCTTCTGGGGCGGGGCTCTGGCTCCATTGTGAGCCGGGGGCGGGGCAGCTCCTGGGGGCAGGGCTCTGGCACAGCCGGGGGGCGGGGCATCTCCTGGGGGCGGGGCTCTGGCTCCATTGGGAGCCGGGGGCGGGGCAGCTCTTGGGGCCGGGGCTCTGGCACAGAGCAGGGACGGGGCAGCTCCTGGGGGCGGGGCTCTGGCACAGCCCGAGATCGGGGCAGCTCCTGGGGGCGGGGCTCTGGCCCAGCGCGGGGGCGGGGCATCTCCTGGGGGCGGGGCATCTCCTGGGGGCGAGTTTCTGGCTCCATTGTGAGCCGGAGGCGGGGCAGCTCCTGGGGGCGGGGCTCTGGGTCAGCCCGGAGGCAGGGCAGCTCCTGGGGGCGGGTTTCTGGGTCCATTGTGAGCCGGAGGCGGGGCAGCTCCTGGGGGCGGGGCTCTGGGTCAGCCCCGGGGCAGGGCAGCTCCTGGGGGCGGGGCAGCTCCTGGGGGCGGGGCTCTGGCTCCATTGTGAGCCAGGGGCGGGGCCGCTTCTGGGGGTGGGGTTCTGGCTCCATTGGGTGCCGGGGGCGGGGCACCTCTTGGGGACGGGGCTCTGGCATTGGGAGCCGGGGGCGGGGCATCTCCTGGGGGCGGGGCTGTGGCACAGCCCGGGGGCTGTGCTCTGGCTCCATTGTGAGCCCGGGGGCGGGGCAGCTCCTGGGGCGGGGCTCTGGCTCCATTGTGAACCGGGGGCGGGGCAGCTCCTGGGGGCAGGGCTCTGGCACAGCCGGGGGGCGGGGCATCTCCTGGGGGCGGGGCTCTGGCTCCATTGGGAGCCGGGGGCGGGGCAGCTCTTGGGGCCGGGGCTCTGGCACAGAGCAGGGACGGGGCAGCTCCTGGGGGCGGGGCTCTGGCACAGCCCGGGGGCGGGGCAGCTCCTGGGGGCTGGGTTCTGGCACAGAGCGAGGACGGGGCAGCTCATGGGGGTGGGGCTCTGGCATAGCACGGGGGCGGGGCAGCTCCTGGGGGCGGGACTCTGGCACAAAGCGGGGACGGGGCAGCGCCTGGGGGCGGGGCTCTGGCTCCATTGGGAGCCGGGGTCGGGGCAGCTCCTGGGGGCGGGTCTCTGGCACAGCCCGGGGGCGGGGCAGCTCCTGGGGGCGGGGCTCTGGCTCCATTGGGAGCCGCGGGCGGGGCAGCTTCTGGTGGCGGGGCACTGGCACAGAGCGGGGACGGGGCAGCTCATGGGGGTGGGGCTCTGGCATAGCACGGGGGCGGGGCAGCTCCTGGGGGCGGGGCTCTGGCAGAAAGTGGGGACGGGGCAGCTCCTGGGGGCGGGGCTCTGGCATAGCACGGGGGCGGGGCAACTCCTGGGGGCGGGACTCTGGCACAGAGCGGGGGCGGGTCAGCTCCTGGGGGCGGGGCTCTGGCTCCATGGGGAGCCGGGGGCGTGGCAGCTCCTGGGGACGGGGCTCTGGCACAGCTCGGGGGCGGGGCAGCTCCTGGGGGCGGGGCTCTGGCACAGCCCGAGATCGGGGCAGCTCCTGGGGGCGGGGCTCTGGCCCAGCGCGGGGGCGGGGCATCTCCTGGGGGCGGGTTTCTGGCTCCATTGTGAGCCGGAGGCGGGGCAGCTCCTGGCGGCGGGGCTCTGGGTCAGCCCGGGGGCGGGGCATCTCCTGGGGGCGGGTTTCTGGGTCCATTGTGAGCCGGAGGCGGGGCAGCTCCTGGGGGCGGGGCTCTGGGTCAGCCCGGGGGCAGGGCAGCTCCTGGGGGCGGGGCATCTCCTGGGGGCGGGACTCTGGCACAAAGCGGGGACGGGGCAGCTCCTGGGGGCGGGGCTCTGGGTCCATTGTGAGCCGGGGGCAGGGCAGCTCTTGGGGGTGGGACTCTGGCTCCATGGGGAGCCGGGGGCGGGGCAGCTCCTGGGGGCGGGGCTCTGGCACAGCCCGGGGGTGGGGCTCTGGCTCCATTGTGAGCCAGGGGCAGGGCAGCTCCTGGGGGCGGGACTCTGGCACAGAGCGGGGGCGGGTCAGCTCCTGGGGGCGGGGCTCTGGCACAGCCCGAGATCGGGGCAGCTCCTGGGGGCGTGGCTCTGGCACAGCTCGGGGGAGGGGCAGCTCCTGCGGGCGGGGCATCTCCTGGGGGCGGGTTTCTGGCTCCATTGTGAGCCGGAGGCGGGGCAGCTCCTGGGGGCGGGGCTCTGGGTCAGCCCGGGGGCAGGGCAGCTCCTGGGGGCGGGGCATCTCCTGGGGGCGGGACTCTGGCACAAAGCGGGGACGGGGCAGCTCCTGGGGGCGGGGCTCTGGCTCCATTGTGAGCCAGGGGCGGGGCCGCTTCTGGGGGTGGGACTCTGGCACAGGTCGGGGGCGGGGCAGCTCCTGGGGGCGGGGCTCTGGCACAGCCCGAGATCGGGGCAGCTCCTGGGGGCGGGGCTCTGGCCCAGCGCGGGGGCGGGGCATCTCCTGGGGGCGGGGCATCTCCTGGGGGCGAGTTTCTGGCTCCATTGTGAGCCGGAGGCGGGGCAGCTCCTGGGGGCGGGGCTCTGGGTCAGCCCGGAGGCAGGGCAGCTCCTGGGGGCGGGTTTCTGGGTCCATTGTGAGCCGGAGGCGGGGCAGCTCCTGGGGGCGGGGCTCTGGGTCAGCCCCGGGGCAGGGCAGCTCCTGGGGGCGGGGCAGCTCCTGGGGGCGGGGCTCTGGCTCCATTGTGAGCCAGGGGCGGGGCCGCTTCTGGGGGTGGGGTTCTGGCTCCATTGGGTGCCGGGGGCGGGGCACCTCTTGGGGACGGGGCTCTGGCATTGGGAGCCGGGGGCGGGGCATCTCCTGGGGGCGGGGCTGTGGCACAGCCCGGGGGCTGTGCTCTGGCTCCATTGTGAGCCAGGGGCGGGGCAGCTCCTGGGGCGGGGCTCTGGCTCCATTGTGAGCCGGGGGCGGGGCAGCTCCTGGGGGCAGGGCTCTGGCACAGCCGGGGGGCGGGGCATCTCCTGGGGGCGGGGCTCTGGCTCCATTGGGAGCCGGGGGCGGGGCAGCTCTTGGGGCCGGGGCTCTGGCACAGAGCAGGGACGGGGCAGCTCCTGGGGGCGGGGCTCTGGCACAGCCCGGGGGCGGGGCAGCTCCTGGGGGCGGGACTCTGGCTCCATTGGGAGCCGCGGGCGGGGCAGCTCCTGGGGGCTGGGTTCTGGCACAGAGCGAGGACGGGGCAGCTCATGGGGGTGGGGCTCTGGCATAGCACGGGGGCGGGGCAGCTCCTGGGGGCGGGACTCTGGCACAAAGCGGGGACGGGGCAGCGCCTGGGGGCGGGGCTCTGGCTCCATTGGGAGCCGGGGTCGGGGCAGCTCCTGGGGGCGGGTCTCTGGCACAGCCCGGGGGCGGGGCAGCTCCTGGGGGCGGGGCTCTGGCTCCATTGGGAGCCGCGGGCGGGGCAGCTTCTGGTGGCGGGGCACTGGCACAGAGCGGGGACGGGGCAGCTCATGGGGGTGGGGCTCTGGCATAGCACGGGGGCGGGGCAGCTCCTGGGGGCGGGGCTCTGGCAGAAAGTGGGGACGGGGCAGCTCCTGGGGGCGGGGCTCTGGCATAGCACGTGGGCGGGGCAACTCCTGGGGGCGGGACTCTGGCACAGAGCGGGGGCGGGTCAGCTCCTGGGGGCGGGGCTCTGGCTCCATGGGGAGCCGGGGGCGTGGCAGCTCCTGGGGACGGGGCTCTGGCACAGCTCGGGGGCGGGGCAGCTCCTGGGGGCGGGGCTCTGGCACAGCCCGAGATCGGGGCAGCTCCTGGGGGCGGGGCTCTGGCCCAGCGCGGGGGCGGGGCATCTCCTGGGGGCGGGTTTCTGGCTCCATTGTGAGCCGGAGGCGGGGCAGCTCCTGGCGGCGGGGCTCTGGGTCAGCCCGGGGGCGGGGCATCTCCTGGGGGCGGGTTTCTGGGTCCATTGTGAGCCGGAGGCGGGGCAGCTCCTGGGGGCGGGGCTCTGGGTCAGCCCGGGGGCAGGGCAGCTCCTGGGGGCGGGGCATCTCCTGGGGGCGGGACTCTGGCACAAAGCGGGGACGGGGCAGCTCCTGGGGGCGGGGCTCTGGGTCCATTGTGAGCCGGGGGCAGGGCAGCTCTTGGGGGCGGGGCTCTGGCACAGAGCGGGGACGGGGCAGCTCCTGGGGGCGGGGCTCTGGCACAGCCCGGGGGCGGGGCAGTGCCTGGGGGCGGGGCTCTGGCTCCATTGGGAGCCGGGGGCGGGGCATCTCCTGGGGGCGGGGCTCTGGCACAGCCCGGGGGGGCAGCTCCTGGGGGCGGGGCTCTGGCACAGAGCGGGGACGGGGCAGCTCCTGGGGGCGGGGCTCTGGCATAGCCCGGGAGCGGGGAAGCTCCTGAGGGCGGGACTCTGGCACAAAGCGGGTACGGGGCAGCTCCTGTGGGCGGGGCTCTGGCTCCATGGGGAGCCGGGGGCGTGGCAGCTCCTGGGGGCGGGGCTCTTGCACAGCTCGGGGGAGGGGCAGCCCCTGGGGGCGGGGCTCTGGCTCTATTGGGAGCCGGGGGCGGGGCATCTCCTGGGGGCGGGGCTCTGGCACAGCCCGGGGGCGTGGCAGCTCCTGGGAGCGGGGGGCGGGGCAGCTCCTGGGGGCGGGGCTCTGGCACAAAGCGGGGACGGGGTAGCTCCTGAGGGCGGGACTCTGGCACAAAGCGTGGACGGGGCAGCTCCTGGGGGCGGGGCTCTGGCTCCATTGGGAGCCGGGGGCGGGGCATCTCCTGGGGGTGGGGCTCTGGCACAGCCCGGGGGCGAGGCAGCTCCTGGGGGCGGGGCTCTGGCTCCATGGGGAGCCGGGGGCGGGGCAGCTCCTGGGGGCAGGGCTCTGGCACAGAGCGGGGACGGGGTAGCTCCTGGGGGCGGGGCTCTGGCACAGGCCGGGAGCGGGGCAGCTCCTGGGGGCGGGGCTCAGGCTCCATTGTGAGCCGGGGGCGGGTCAGCTCCTGGGGGCGGGGCTCTGGCACAGAGCGGGGACGGGGTAGCTCCTGGGGGCGGGGCTCTGGCACAGGCCGGGAGCGGGGCAGCTCTTGGGGGCGGGGCTCAGGCTCCATTGTGAGCCGGGGGCTGGGCACCGCATGGGGGCGGTGCTCTGGCACAGCCCGGAGGCAGGGCAGTTCCTGGGGGCGGGGCTCTGGCACAGAGAGGGGACGGGGCAGCTCCTGGGGGCGGGGCTCTGGCACAGCTAATTTAGACCCCATCATTGGGCAGGGACCATAACACGTCCTGCTGCATTCGTTATTTCAAAGGGCGGTTTAGGATTTTCAGTGTCAGACACGGTGCACAAAGTTATTCCCATTTGTCATGCTGCCACTATTCCTAAACTCCTCATTAGCCTCATTAAAGACTGAGGCAAAGTATTTGTTTAGATATTGGGCCATGCCTAGATTATCCTTAACCTCCACTCCATCCTCAGTGTTTAGCGGTCCCACTTCTTCTTTCTTTGTTTTCTTCCTATTTATATGGCTATAAAACCTTTTACTATTGGTTTTAATTCCCTTTGCAAGGTCCAATTCTACATGCCTTTTAGCCTGTCTCACTTTATCCCTACATGCTCTGACCTCAATAAGGTAGGTTTCTTTGCTGATCCCTCCCATCTTCCACTCCTTATATGCTTTCTGTTTTTTCTTAATCACCTCTCTGAGATGCTTGCTCATCCAGCTTGGTCTAAAACCCCTGCCTATGAATTGTTTCCCCTTTCTTGGGATACAGGCTTCTGATAGCTTCTGCAACTTTAACTTGAAATAATCCCAGGCCTCCTCCACCTTTAGATCCATAAATTCTTTAGTCCAATCCACTTCCCTAACTAATTTCCTTAATTTATTAAAGTTAGCCCTTTTGAAATCAAAAACTCTAGTCTCAGATTTATTTTTGTTTATCCTTCCATTTAGTTTGAACTGAATTAGCTCATGATCACTCGAGCCAAGGTTGTCCCCTACAACCATTTCTTCAATGAGGTCCTCACTACTCACCAAAACCAAATCTAAAATGGCACCCCCCCTTGTTGGTTCAGCAACTACTTGATGAAGGAATTAATCAGCGATCACATCTAAGAAAATCTGAGTCCTATTATTATTACTAGCACTTGTTCTTCAATCTATATATGGGAAGTTGAAGTCTCCCATGATCACACAGTTCCCATTAGCTAATGCACAGCTGAGAGTATGCTGGGGAATCTGGTCTGAGGAGACTTGAACTCAGATCACAGGATTCAAAACCCTGAGTGCTGCCCTTACGCCATGGGACCAGTGGTAAAACCTTGGGGTTTTGTCACTTGTGGTGTAGCAGAGCCTGGGTGGGCAATTTTTTGCCTCTCTTGCTCAAGGCCTCTCTGGCCAGCCCTGCGTTTGCTCAACAAGTCGGCAGGCAGCGGTTTGTTGTAGACCCAGAAGCCTTTCTTCCTCCAGACTGTGAGGCCAGTGGGCATGTGAGGAAGTTGCCCCTTCAATCCCAGGCTGTAAATGGCCCTTCCTAGGAAAGCCCAAGTCCTCAAAAGGAAAAAGTAACATCAAGTAGGGGGGTACTGAAGAGCTGCTTCTTGAAGAATATGATGCTCTGGACATCTGACCAGGGACTTGAACCCTGGACTCTCTGATTAAAAGTCTGATGCTCTCGCAACTGAGGTACCCAGGCTCACAGGAGAAAAAGGCAAGTTTGGTGCAGAAGAGAAACTTGTCAAGAAAAAGCAGGCAGGAAACAATACAGGTTTCAGAGTAGTAGCCGTGTTAGTCTGTGTCAGCAAAAAGAACATAAGAAAAGGAATACTTGTGACACCTTAGAGACTAACAAATTTATTTCAGCATAAGCTTTCGTGGACTACAGTCCACGTCGTTGGATGCATAGAATGGAACATCCAGTAGGAGGATATTTATACATTCAGAGAAACATGAAAAGGTGGAAGTAATCTTACCAGCTGTAAAAGGCTAATTAATTGAAAGGAACTGTTATCAGCAGGGGAAAGAAACTTTTGAAGTGATAATCAAGATGGCCAATTACAGACAGTTGACACAAAGGTGTTAAGAGTATTTAACTAGGCTATTAAACGAGGGGAAATAGATCCAATTAACGTAATGACCGAGCCATTCCCAGTCTCTATTCAAACCTAAGGTAATGGTATCTAGTTTGCACATGAATTCTAGTTCAGCAGCTTCTCGTTGGAGTCTGTTTTTGAAGTTTTTCTGTTGCAAAATTGCCCCCTTTAAGTCTGTCACTGAGTGATTAGAGAGGTTGAAGTGTTCACCTACTGGCTTTTGAATGTGATGATTCCTGATGTCAGATTTGTGTCCATTTATTCTTTTGCGTAGAGACAAAACCCGATGGCAACTCTGTCCACATATCTATTCAAGTGACACCATCATAGGACCTAATCACATCAGCCACACAATCAGGGGCTTGTTCACCTGCACATCTACCAATGTGATATATGCTATCATGTGCCAGCAATTCCCCTCTGCCATGTACATTGGCCAAACCGGACAGTCTCTACCGCAAGAGTCTTTCCAGGGTTAACTTTCTAACGCTGTCTCTTACTGTGACACTATTTAATACTGGTCCACCCTGTGCTGGTGACAGTTCCATTTCTAGATGTTAGTACATTTCAGTTACAGTTCAAATGTAAAAGTTTCTATGTGCTCAGTTTAAAGGATTTTTTTAATTTGCTCATATATGGAATGAAAAATACAGATTTACAGATCCTGGCATGTAAATTTATCCTCTTCTATGATAGAGAAAATCATGCATCCAAATTGGGCAAGAAAATCATAAAATGAAGTGGGTATTAACCCACGAAAGCTTATGCTGAAATAAATTTGTTAGTCTCTAAGGTGCTACAAGTTTTTCTTTCTTATTTTCATTTTGCTGACACAGACTAACACGGCTACTACACTTAAACCTTCCAATAAAAAATCAGGTATTCAGAATTTTAACATATGGGGGGTCAGCAAATAATCTTTTTCCTGGGGTGTCATTTGGTCTAGGGGAGGCCCGGTCAGGGAGAGCAGGGGTTAGTTTCACATGCCTGTTTCCAGGCTGTATTCTGTGGTCACGCTGCTCCGTGGGAGGGATCCCGGGAGCCCAGACTCAGGGCTGGAACAGGCCCCTGATTTCGGGGGTGGCTGCAGGGTTACAGCGCTCTGACGTCTCAGACAATCTGTCTCTCCCCAAGCCTCAGATCTGTGTCCCCAGAGGCTCCTGCACTGTCTCCGCTCCATTCCCATTCTACAGACAGGAGCAGCGTGAAGGGTTAGGGGGGATCCATAGGGGGGCAGAGGCTTCAGGAGCCCCCAGTGTTTGCCCATCTGGGGCATTGTGGCTGAGATCTCTGCTGGCCAGCGCCAGCGCTCGCAAGGCGCTAGTGTGGATGCTGGAGGCTGGGTGCCGGAGGCAGAGACCCAGCAGAGTGGGGCAGCGGCAGCGTGCTGGGCCCATAACCCAGAAGTCGATGGATCAAAACCATCCTCTGCTAGGCAGGTGCTTGTTTCTTTTTGCTCTGGGCCTGCAAGCTGTCACGGAGTATAGGGGAGTCCGGCCCTGCACCCCTCTTCCCCGGATTCACTGGGAGTCTCAGCCAGCCAGTAGAACAGAAGGTTTATTAGAGATGCCAGGAACACAGCCCAACCAGAGCTTGTCAGTACATCCAGGACCCCGCAGTCGGGTCCTTCCGGGGGGCAGGGAGCTTAGACCCCAGCCTGGGGCTCCCTGCATTTCGCCCCACAGCTCCACATGGGGCAGGGAGGCCAGACCCTGTCTGCCTCTCTCCCCTCTTCTCCGGCCAGCTCCAATCTGAAACCCAAAAGCCAAACCCTCCAGCAGCCTCTCTTCCCCTCCCCCGGGGCCCCTCCTCTAGCCTGTTACCATTCTCCCAGCCAAAGGTGTCACCTCCCAACCCCCGTCCTGGCTCATGTTACAGCCTCAGGTAAAGTCTCGCATTTCCAATGCAGCCTGTCCTAATGCAGTTGTCACTCAGGTCAGATCCATCTCGCTCTCTACTCCGTCACATCTCTCCCCCCTTCGAGACCGAACTGAGCGGGGTCACTTTAGCTAGTGACCCGGGGAAGTTCGAACCTGGTCACACCAGGCCGTTACAGTTCGACGAGCTCCCTTAGGTCGGGTGGGCTGGATGGCACCCGCAGGCCGCATGTGGGAAGGGTTATGCGGCCTGTGCCCTTTTTCCATCCCCAAACCCCTGGGGTTCACGCTGAGATCAGGTCTTTTCCCAGCGCTCCAGTCTGGAGGGCTGTAGTTCGGGCTCTCCTGGTTAAGAGCCTCCCTCTTGATCTGGTCCCCTCTCTGCCCACGTGTCTGTGTCACCAGCCGCTCGGCATCGGCCCCTTTTCCTGGATGCAGCCACGTCGGGGCGAAGTGGTGAATATACACCATAAAGCGCCACCCAAATAGATCCGGCTGCTGCTTCTTAAGGGCCTGCACCATGGCCAGGCATTTCCTCTCTATGGCCGGACCGTTCTGCCTCCAGGGCAGCAGCTCCTTGCTCAGATACCTGATGGGGCGTCTCCCCCACTTCGCATAGGCCTGCATCAGCACCGCGCCCAGCCCTGTGTCTGAGGCTTTGGTGAACACTGTACAGGGCTTGGCCCCGTCTGGGTTTACTCGATCTATAGGGCCCTGGATTAGAGCCTCCTTCAGCGCACAGAGAGCCCTCTGGCCCTGCTCGGTCCAGACTGCCTCGTCTGGCTTCCTCTTCTTACCTAGCTCTGTGATGGGGGCAGCTAGGGAGCTAAAGGGGGGTACAAACCTCTGGTGGTACCCCGCCATCCCGCTAAAGGCCTGGACCTGTTTCTTGGTCTGGGGAACAGGCCAATCTCTGATCGCCTCCACCTTGGCCAGCCCTGGGCTGCTGAATGACTGGTTCACCTTTAAAGCCAGCCTGTCCTTGGCCTCTCTCTCCAGGTTCTGGGCTCTTTTCCCAGTTACTCTGAACGGGGGACACCTGATGGGAGGATGGGCTCCCATCTCAGGGGAGAGATCCATCAGGGGGTCTTCCCCCTTCTTGTCCCAATTGTCCTTTACCGGTTCTAGGGGTCCCCTTACTCTCCTCCCATACCACAGCTTGAAAGGGAAGCCCCCTGGTGATTCCTGGGGCACTTCCCTGTGCCATCGGTGGGGCAGGTACTTGTCCCAGTCCTGTGGATGCTGATTTATGCAAGTCCTCAGCATCATCCTCACGGTCCCCTGAACTCTCTCCACCAGCCCGTTGGACTGAGGGTGATATGCAGAGGCCCAGGTGGGCCAGATCCCACCTTTCTCCCACACGCCCCGGAGCCGGGCTGAGATGACCTCAGATCCCTGCTCCGTAAAGACCTCGCTGGGGACCCCCATTCTGCTGAAGATGGTCAGCAGCGTGTCTGCCTCGGTGTCTGCCCCAGTGGAGGACAGAGCCACCACTTCTGGGTAGCGGGTGGCGAAATTCATCACCACCAGGATGCATTTCTTCCCTGACCAGGTTGCCCTGCTGAGGGGGCCCACCCTATTCATAGCCACCTTCTGGAAAGGTTCCTCTCTGATGGGCAGGGACCTCCAGGGATCTTCTTCCTTCCCCTGGGCCAGGTGTAATAACCGGTGATGATACTTCTGGGGCCTCACCGGCTGCCTCCTGATTCCCCACAGTTCTACTTCCCCTTGGGAAGCCCATTCCCAGCACAGGAATCCCTTCTCCCACAGGGATCTGTCTCTGCAGTCTTCCCCAAGGGGGTTTGCAGCGCTGTGGCCAGCAAGTTCCCTTAGCTTCTCCAAGGCAGGATCCCTCTGCAGCTGACTGGCCAGGCCTGGGGTCACCGCCCCACTGAGTCCGGTCCCTGGTGGCACCCTCCCTGCCGTGGAATCACTTCCCGGCAGCACCTCTGGACCAGGCAAGCCTGGTTGGCAGCCGTCCTGCCCTGCCTGTGTGTTCCCCCACTCAGCTGGGGTCTCTGCTCCCCCCGGGCTCAGCGCTGCCCTGGCTGTCCCTGTGGGGCCAGGCAGCGAGCTCGCTGCTTTGGTAACAGCATCAGAGCCAGCGTGAGCCACCTCTCCAGTGTGCAGGGGGGTGGGGAGCATCTCTCTGACCCACCCCGCCCTAGGGGTCTGGTTACAGGCAGGCAGGTAACCGGAGCCTGGCAGCTCCTCCCCACAGCCAGCCAGGTCATTTGCATTTTCACTGACCATTTCCCTCTTAGCCAATTGGTTTCCTGAGTTCAAATTCAAATCCTCGGCCGTTACAGGGCCTGGATCCTGTCCCAAAGATACACAGTCACCCCCCAACAGCACCTCACCGCTGATATCCTGGAGACCCCCAACCACCAGCCAGCCCGACCCCTCCTGGGTCTGCACAGGGATCTGGGCCATAGGCAGGGCGAATGGGTCCGTCCCTGGGACCCTCACCCAGGTCACACAGCCCCCCAGCAGCTGGTGGGGGTGCACCACCCGGGGCCTGACCACAATTCTCTCTGTCCCGGGGTCTTGCCACCCCCCGAATGTCTCTCCATTGACCATCAGCTTCCGCTTCCGCTGGGGGTCCATAGGGCTTGAGTCCAGGGCCAGGAGTGGAAATCCGTCCACCATCCCACCCTTCTGGCTGGTGGAGTTTATGGCCTTGGGACCCAGCAAGGGGGTTAGATCCCGGGGCTTTTCCGCAGGGTCTCCCTGGTTCCAATCACCAGCCTGCTCCAAGGCAGTGAGGTGGGCCTCCACATCCCCACCCTCCTTAACCAGGGGCAGCAATTTAGGATCGAGGTTCCCTGCGGAGCTGGCACCCCGGGATCTGTCCCCACTTACCCCTGGCCAGTCCCCTATGCCTCTCAGTTCCACCACCGCAAGTTCACGCTGCTGCTTCTTCTGTAGGTCTTTCTCGGGCTCTTGCTGTCTCTCACCGTCCTCTTGCTCTCTCGGACTCAGCTCCAGTCCCATCCGTCTCCGATCCCCTGCTGGGGAACCCGATCGTGAAGACCCCCGTCTGGTTGGGGACCAGACTCTTGGGGATGCCAGGCTATCACTCCAGCTGCTCCCAGATCCTGCTGTAGCCCCATTGGGGTCAGGAATCTGCTCCCTGGAATGGTCATCCTCCTCCAGCCGTGTGATTAACTGGGCTTTAGTGAACTTTCCAATGGGTATCCCTCTCTTTTTGCACAGTGTTACAATGCTCTTCTTAAGGAGAAGGCGATACGCCATCGCTTCACTGCTCCCAAGTTTGCTGTGGACTCGCAGGCCTGTGTGCTCTTAGCTCCCCACGGTTTCCAGGAAGAACCCCAAGTGTGCCAGCCCTTCTCCCGGTCACCGCCTCTTTGCCAGGGTCGAGCTGCAGCTCCTGCGCCCCTGGGTCCACTCACGGCACCCCCAGGGGAACCCTGTGCCTGCAAAATTCCTTCTCTCTCCCAGGGCCAAGCCGCAGGCTCCTCCGCCCCTGGGACTGCTCACTGTAGCCCCCAGGGGGACCCCCTCATTGCACAGTCCTTCTCGCTGGACACACACTCCCAGGGGTTAAGCGTAGCTCCTCCGCTCCCCGAAACCGCTCCTCTGTGAGCCTTCAGCACGCCTGGTCCTCGTTAGCCCCCCTTCGTTCTACTGCTCCCCAGTTACTTACTGCAGGAAGCGCCGTTCATGGGGTGCAGAACATCCCACCTCTGCCACCAGTTGTCACGGAGTATAGGGGAGTCCGGCCCTGCACCCCTCTTCCCCGGATTCACTGGGAGTCTCAGCCAGCCAGTAGAACAGAAGGTTTATTAGAGATGCCAGGAACACAGTCCAACCAGAGCTTGTCAGTACATCCAGGACCACTCAGTCGGGCCCTTCCGGGGGGCAGGGAGCTTAGACCCCAGCCTGGGGGCTCCCTGCATTTCGCCCCACAGCTCCAGACGGGGCAGGGAGGCCAGACCCTCTCTGCCTCTCTCGCCTCTTCTCCGGCCAGCCACAAAACTGAAACTCTCCAGCCCCTCCTCCACCTTTGTCTGCTTCCCGGGCCAGGAGGTCACCTGATCCCTTTGTTCTCACACCTTCAGCTCTCACCTTTGCCGGGCAAGGGGCCGGGCCATCTGTTGCCAGGAGACGGAGCCATTCTCTGTGTCCAGGCCTCTGCCCTCTAGGGCTTTGTAACAATCATGCACCGTTGTCCCACCACCTAGATACTCAAGCACCGCATAGGGGAAACTGAGGCACCCACACAGTACTCAGGGAAACCTTAACTACAGTCCTAGTTCGTCACAGTAGTGATCAAGTGATCTCTCTCCTGCCATCCATCACCCCCCCCTCTGACAAACAGAGGCTAAGGACACCATTTCTTACCCATTCTGGCTAATAGCCATTAATGGATTTAACCTCCATGAATTTATCCAGTTCTCTTTTAAACTGTGTTATAGTCCTAGCCTTCAGAGCCTCTTCAAGCAAGGAGTTCCACAGGTTGACTGTGCGCTGTGTGAAGAGGAACTTCCTTTTATTTGTTTTAAACCTGCTGCCCACTAATTTCATTGGGTGGCCCCTAGTTCTTTTATTATGAGAACAAGTAAATAACTTTTCCTTATTCACTTCCTCCACACCACCCATAATTTTATATACCTCTATCATACCCCCCATAGTCTCCTCTTTTCCAAGCTAAAAAGTCCTAGCCTCTTTAATCTCTCCTCATATGGGACCCGTTCCAGACCCCTAATCATTTTAGTTGCTCTTCTCTGAACCTTTTCTAATGCCAGTATATCCTTTTTGAGATGAGGAGACCACATCTGTACGCAGTATTCAAGATGTGGGCGCACTATGGATTTGTATAGGGGCAGTAAGATATTCTCCGTCTTATTCTCTATCCCTTTTTTAATGATTCCTAACATCCCGTTTGCTTTTTTGACTGCCGCTGCACGCTGCGTGGACAACTTTAGAGAACTATCCACGATGACTCCAAGATCTTTTTCCTGATTAGTTGTAGCTAAATTAGCCCCCATCATATTGTATGTATAGTTGGGGTTATTTTTTCCAATGTGCATTACTTTTCATTTATCCACATTAAATGTCATTTGCCATTTTATTGCCCAATCATTTAGTTTTGTGAGATCTTTTTGTAGTTCTTCACAGTCTGCTTTGGTCTTAACTATCTTGAGCAGCTTAGTATCATCTGAAAACTTTGCCTCCTCACCGTTTACCCCTTCTTCCAAATCATTTATGAATAAGTTGAATAGGATTGGATCCTTGGGGAACACCACTAGTTACCCCTCTCCATTGTGAAAATGTACCATTTATTCCTACCCTTTGGTCTCTCATTGTACCAAAAGGGGAGATGGTTGCTTCTAAAGGAAGGAGAAGATTAAATGCATCCGATGAGGATGGGATTCGAACCCATGCGTGCAAAGCACAATGGATTAGCAGTCCATCACCTTAACCACTCGGCCACCTCATCTGAGTTGTCAAAAAATGGACAGGAGGAGAAATCTAAGAGCAGCAGAGATAGGGACACTCAGGAGTTTTTAAATACTAAGTGTAAGCAGGGTCTGGATGAGCTCCCCCCTCACATCGAGTGATGAGCTGGGGAAAGACGTCAGGACCAGACCGTGTTTGCCCAGACACCCCTACTCTGCCTGGGAATGCAGCATGATGGGGCCGCTTTGCCAAAGGAACCAGTTCTGGCTGGTGTTGGGTTACAAATCACTGTAGCATTGAGTGGAATGAAATGTTGTTCTCCTTCCTGTCCGAGTGAAGGGCGGCAGAACATACCGAGTCCGTCCTGATGGAGGGGCGAGGTGGGTGAGAAATACCTTTTATTGGCCTGCATAGAAGTGATTGAGGATGTCACCCTAATCCAGTGGTCCCCAAACGTTTCACACTGTGCCCTCTTGTCCGTGTCTGTGTCCCCTCGGAAGCCGCGGTCGAGAACTGGGGCTGGGAGCAGGGCCATGGCTTCCTAGGGAGAGGGGAGCAGACAGGGGTAAGGGGAACGAGGCTGGGCCAGGGGCCAGGCTGAGGGTAGGGTTGGGGAAGAGATGGGGCAGACGAGGGCTGAGTGAGGCTCCCTCCGTGCCCTCAACGTGGGATCATAACTCCGACATGGGGGCCGAAGCTGGGAGGAAGGGTCCTGCCATCTAGAGCCTGAGGGCATGGGGCCACCGCCAGAGCAAGTGTCCGACCGGTGGCATCCCTGCACCACAGCCAGGGCCTGGGACATGTGAGGGGGAGACTGTGAACGTCCCGTCTGTCCCAGAGACGCTGTTTGCGATATCCCTGAGCCACAGAACGAGGTGACGTGTTTCCCTTGAACCGTTCCCATTTTCCTTATGGTTTAAATCGATTGCTCTTTAATCCATTGGATTTGCTTGAAGCACATGCAACGATCAGTGGGTCAGGGAAGCATCCAGAGCGGAGAGAGAACCCCAGAGTGGGGACCCCCCAGCCCCTGTACTAAGTGACCATAACAAGACTGGGGGTCGAGCCCCCCAGGAATCCTGGGCCCAGCCTTGTCGGGGTCACGAGGACTCTGCCACACAGGAGAGTAGACAGAGAGTCCTCGAGGTCAGGCTGCCTCTGGGTGAGGGAGTGGGAGTGAGGACTCAGGGCCTTTCTCTAGCCCATTCCACCGGGGTCGTGGATAAGCCAGGAAAGTTTGCTACACTAGCAGGACCATAACCCCCTTTACACTGGCACTCTGTCCTCATCGCTTCTCTCCATCTCTCCCCTTGGGTCTCTCAGCACCTGGCCCCACAGCGCTTCCTGCCAGCCCCAGACTGCGCTGTCTGGGCCTGCTCCTGTGGGTGTGAGCCTCTCTCCTGACTCCTAAGGACTCAACAGGAGCAAGGGGCCTGTCCAGGAAATGGCCAGGGCTTCTGGGAACCCGGGGGTGGCTCTGGACACCACCAGGGATCATTTGGCTCCCGGCACACAAGGGAACTTAAAAAGCTGAATGCCCAGAGATGGGGCTTGAACCCCAGACTAGAAGCTTGATGCTTTACTGATCAACCTAGCCCAGTTCAGTGAGTGCAGCTGCCCCCTTCCACCACAAGATTAGACAGGTAAAATAGAGGCAAAAGAAGTCCCAGGAGCCCTTCCTCTTTTTCTCCATGGCCACAGCCCATCAGCAGGATTCCTCCTGCTCCTCCTCCCTCCTGTGCCCCAGTGCCACTAAATCTCTGCACCTAGACAGCCGGTCCGTCCTCTGCCCCCCAATCCCCCATGTTTAAGCCTCCCCACCAAACCCTGTCCCTGGCTCCATAGAACTAAGTCTCACATCTCGCTGGGAACTCGACTCCTTGTGCCCAGAGTGTCTCCGTCCCCGCCGTAGATGACCCGACAAACAGAGAGTCCGTCTTTTCCAAAGAAGTGCTTGGAGAAACTTTCCCCATGTGACCGCGCGGACTAATGGATCAGGCGTCTGACTTCGGATCAGATAATTGAGGGTTCGAGTCCCTTTGTGGTTGTGCTTTGTGCACTTTCCCCTTTGTGCTGAAAGTCCTGCTCCCTTCAGGGCTGGCGCCTCTTCTTGGCCACTCTGGGCAATGCTCCGGGTTCACCTAGAGCCCTGGGAAGGAGGTTGTCAGGGTTCACTCTGAACTCTAGTGTACAGATGTGGGGACATGCATGAAACACCCCCTAAGCTTATTTTTACCAGTTTAGGATAAAAACTTCCCCAAGGCACGTTTTTGTCCTTGAACGTTACGCTGCCACCACCAAGTGATTTAAACAAACATTTAGAGAGGGTGTAACGAAGTGGGACTGTTCCTAATGTTTCCTCTGAATACTGCCTGTGTGCCTCAGTTTCCCCTATGCCTCAGTTTCCCCTCTGCACTTCTTAAGTCTCTAGGTGGTGGGATAAGGGTGTGTGATTGTTGCAAAGCCCTAGAGGGCCAGTGTGATGGGAGAATGGCCGACACGCTGTCTCCTGGCAACTGCTGGCCTGGGCCCCTTCCCTGCAAAGGTGCCAGCTGAAGGGTTTCGGGAACAAAGGGATCAGTGATCTCCTGGCCCGGGAAGGAGACAAAGGCAGAGGAGGGGCTGGAGAGTTTGGAGCTGGCTGGGCACATGGAGGGAGGTCCAGATGGACCTCTGGCCTCCCCACAACCCAAGATGGACCTGACTGAGGGGTCCTGTTCTCTGTTCCTACAAGCTCTGGTTTAGACCCTGTTCCTGTCGTCTAATAAACCTCCTGTTTTACTGGCCGGCTGAGAGTCACGTCTGCCTGGGAGTTTGGGGGCAGGGCCCTCTGGCTTCCCCACGAGCCCCGCTGGGTGAAGAAGGGGATGCTGAATGCTCCAGGGTCAGACCCAGGAAGGTCGAAGCTGGGGAAGCTTCTTGCCCTGGAGAGAGTCGGCTCAGCGAGGAGGCTCCTCCAGAGTCCTGACTGGCTTCGTAGGGAGCAGTTCCAGAGAATTGCCCTACAGGGGCATCGACAGAGCAGTGACTGGGGAGCTCAGGGCTGGGACAGCAGGGGCTGCGGGTCAGGAGTGAGGGGCACCGGCAGAGCGGTGACTGGGGAGCTCAGGGCTGGGATAGAAGGGGCTGCGGGTCGGGAGTGAGGGGCACCGGCAGAGCGGTGACTGGGGAGCTCAGGGCTGGGACAGAAGGGGCTGCGGGTCGGGAGTGAGGGGCACCGGCAGAGCGGTGACTGGGGAGCTCAGGGCTGGGATAGAAGGGGCTGCGGGTCGGGAGTGAGGGGCACCGGCAGAGCGGTGACTGGGGAGCTCAGGGCTGGGATAGAAGGGGCTGCGGGTCGGGAGTGAGGGGCACCGGCAGAGCGGTGACTGGGGAGCTCAGAGCTGGGATAGAAGGGGCTGTGGGTCGGGAGTGAGGAAGTCGCTGAGGCAGGGCCTGTCCTTCAAGATCCTTAAGATCACTGACTCACCTATGTAAAGGCCAGGGGGGTATAGCTCAGTGGTAGAGTGTTTGATTGCAGAACTAGTGGTTCCTGGTTGAAATCCAAGTGCTCCTTTAAAAAAAATAATAGCATTTCCATTCTGTTCAGAAGTTCCACTCCACAGGGATGCCTATAATGAATGGAAACACCCAACATTTTCCTGTGCAAATACATAGAAGCCTGGCAAACACGTCCCTCGGCTGACATCAGTTCCAATCCTCTAGTTTATGTTTTCATCAATTAAACAAAGATATAATATGAAGTATTATAAGTATTATAATTATTTAATAAGTATTATATATGTATTATAAGTAACTGCAGAGTTAGTGTAGTACCAGATAGTTAATTGCACAGTCTGACTTCTCTAGTCTCACTTTCTGGTCTCATTGATCACTTGGGTAGAAACAACAAGGGTTTGGTGGGTTTTGTTTTTTTGTCCCTTCATTTTCTCCTCAGGAATGTGGGATCTTGAGCATGTTATTTTAAGTTCCCTCTGGGTCAGGAAAATTCCATCTCCTTGAAATAGGTGGGGAAGTCGCCTGTTTCTATAACCTACAATAAAGGAGCTTTTGTAAAGCAGTTTCGTCTTTAAATATGCTGGGATAAAAATAGTAACTAGTAAATTCCACAGCCAGACACCAGGCCAGGATCAATTGATGGGGCCAGGATCAATTAATTACAGAAGAAAGAAACTCTTACTTTATAAGCACGTCTTTCTTAACTTCCTTAAATATTATGTAGTAAATGAACTATATCACGTGGGTTGTTCAATGCCATGAGGCTTTAAATAAAAAAATAACTAAAATAAATAAATACAATAAAGGTGCATTTCTTGCCTTTCCCATATTTTTCATATTATTTAAATGACCACAACTCATTGAACAGAAAATTGTTTATTTCATGCTGTGAAGTGTGTCGGTAGCTCAGATTAAGAGCTTTACCTTCCTGTGCAGCATGGGGCATGGGTCACTGGCAGGTTTAAACTAGTGTCTATGGTGGATTCTCTACAACTTGACATCTTTAACCCATGATTTGAGGCTGTCAGTAACTCAAGCAGAGATTAGGGATCTATCACAGGAGTGGGTGGGGTCGTTTGGTCTGCAAGGGGCACGAGGTCAGACTAGATTAGGGTGACCAGATGTCCCGACTTTATAGGGACAGTCCCAATTTTGGGGCCTTTTTCTCATATAGGCTCCTATTACCCTCCACCCGTCCCGATGTTTCACACTTGCTGTCTGGTCACCCTAGACTAGATGATCACGCTGGTCCCTGGGGGGAGGGGGCGGTTCAACTCCCATGTCAGGGGGCTCCTGCTGCCTGGAAATGACCAGTTTTTCACAGCCCCTCCCCCTCACACTGACTCCCCCATGGACCCTCCCCCTAACAGCCCCTCCCCCTCACACTGACTCCCCCATGGACCCTCCCCCTCACAGCCCTTCCCCTCATAGACACCCCATAGCCCTCCCCTCATAGCCCCTCCCCCTCACACTGACACCCCCATGGACCCTCCCCCTCACAGCCGCTCCCCTCACAGAGACACGCCCATGGACCCTCCCCCTCACAGCCCCTCCCCCTCACACTGACACCCCCATGGACCCTCCCCCTCACAGCCCCTCCCCCTCACACTGACTCCTCTATGGACCCTCCCCCTCACAGCCCCTCCCCTTCGTAGAGACACTCCATAGCCCTCCCCATCACAGCCCCTCCCCCTCACAGCCCCTCCCCCTCACAGCCCCTCCCCCTCAAACTGACACCCCCATGGACCCTCCCCCTCACAGCCCCTCCACTACACACGGACACCCCCATGGACCCTCCTCCTCACAGCCCCTCCCCCTTGCAGAGACACTCCATAGCCCTCCCACTCACAGCCCCTCCCCCTCACAGCCCCTCCCCCTCACACTGACACCCCCATGGACCCTCCCCCTCACAGCCCCTCCCCTTCACACGGACACCCCCATGGACCCTCCCCCTCACAGCCCCTCCCCTTCACACTGACACCCCCATGGACCTTCCCCCTCACAGCCCCTCCCCCTCACACTGACACCCCCATGGACCCTCCCCCTCACAGCCCCTCCCCCTGACACTGACACCCCCATGGACCCTCCCCCTCACACTGAAACCCTCATGGACCCTCCCCCTCACAGCCCCTCCCCCTCACACTGACACCCCCATGGACCCTCCCGCTCACAGCCCTTCCCCCTCACACTGACACCCCCATGGACCCTCCCCCTCACAGCCCCTCCCCCTCACACTGACTCCTCTATGGACCCTCCCCCTCACAGCCCCTCCCCTTCGCAGAGACACTCCATAGCCCTCCCACTCACATCCCCTCCCCCTCACACTGACACCCCATGGACCCTCCCCCTCACAGCCCCTCCCCTTCACACGGACACCCCCATGGACCCTCCCCCTCACAGCCCCTCCCCTTCACACTGACACCCCCATGGACCTTCCCCCTCACAGCCCCTCCCCCTCACACTGACACCCCCATGGACCCTCCCCCTCACAGCCCCTCCCCCTCACACTGACACCCCCATGGACCCTCCCCCTCACAGCCCCTCCCCTTCACACTGACACCCCCATGGACCCTCCCCCTCACAGCCCCTCCCCTCACAGAGACACTCCATAGCCCTCCCCCTCACAGCCCCTCCCCCTCACACTGACTCCCCCATGGACCCTCCCCCTCACAGCCCTTCCCCTCATAGACACCCCATAGCCCTCTCCTCATAGCCCCTCCCCCTCACACTGACACCCCCATGGACCCTCCCCCTCACAGCCGCTCCCCTCACAGAGACACCCCCATGGACCCTCCCCCTCACAGCCCCTCCCCCTCGCAGAGACACTCCATAGCCCTCCCCATCACACTGACTCCCCCTCACACTGACACCCCCATGGACCCTCCCCCTCACAGCCCCTCCCCTTCACACGGACACCCCCATGGACCCTCCCCCTCACAGCCCCTCCCCTCACAGAGACACTCCATAGCCCTCCCCCTCACAGCCCCTCCCCCTCACACTGACACCCCCATGGACTCTCCCCCTCACAGCCCCTCCCCTCACAGCCCCTCCCTTCACACACGGAGGGGCTTGTTCGCTGGGGTCTGACATTACAAACCCAGGGGGGAGGTTTCTGAGGATTTACTCCCTGAGCCCCTCCCCCTCTCACCGCTCCCCTGAGTGCAGAGGGGCTGGGCTCAGGCAGCCAGTTTCACCCAAGGATTTCCCAGCCCAGGCCCCCGAGTCTCCTCTGCCCGTATCTACCAGTGACACTGCGCGTGGGCGGCGGCTACAAGGGGCTGGGGAGGCTGAACCTCCCCAAACAGGGCAAGAAATACTGGTGGGACGCACCCCCCCTTGGAGGGGGGCTGGGCCGCTGCCTTGGGACAGACCCTCCCGAGGAGTGGGGGAATCACCGGCACTCAGACCTCACGCACAGGCCTGGCTCTCGCCTTCAGCCCAGGCAGCCAGAGGGGCCGGGGAGCTCCCTGGCAGTCCCACACCTTGGCACACCCAGTAGTGTTAGGTGGCAAAATAGCTGCCCCAAGGTCCCACCGAGACTAGAACTTGCATTGCAGAATTTAAAGCCCTGAGTGCTGCCCTTACACCATGGGACCAGTGGAAAGCACCTTGTGTTCATCTGACGTCTAGTGTCGAAGAGCCTGGGCGGACAATTTTTTGCCTCCCTTGCTCAAGACCTCTATGGCGTCTCTGGCCAGCCCTGCATTTTCTCAACAAATCGGCACGCAGCGGTTTGCTGTAGACCCAGAAGCCTTTCTTCCTCCAGACTGTGAGGCCAGTGGGCGTGTGAGGAAGTTGCCCCTTCAATCCCAGGCAGTGAATGGCCCTTCCCAGGAAAGCCCAAGTCCTGAAAAGAACTTACTAGCGTCAAGGAGAGTACTGAAGAACTGATTTTTGGGGAAGATGATACCTTGTATACTTGACCAGAGACTTGAACCTGCTCCTCCATCTGGCACCCTGAGGCGTTCTTCTTTTTTTAGTTCAATATCAGATCCAGGAGAAAACGCCGCTCTACAACGAAAAACAAAACCACAGACAGAAATGCCATTGGAAATACAAATAACGGACAATGCAATCCCCATCACAGGATGGTATCTAGGTCTGGATTACATTTTTGTGGGCCCGGCACCAAACCTATTTCTGAGGCCCCCTGTGCAATGAAGGGGCCAGGGGCAAGAACACAATGTCGTTGACAATTATTTGTGACAAGTTTGGTTTGGGGCAGGCACTGGGCCAGTTTTCATCAGAGAAACAAAAAATGTTGACTGGCTTTCCTCTAGCCCTGTTACTGCTCTTCTATGGGAAGCACATTGCCCTGACTAGCCAGCAGGTGGGGCAATTCTAGGGGGGCACAGCAATGGGGGTGCATGGCCCCATCAGTTTTAAAAGGAGGGCTCTGCTATTCCCATGGATACCTCTCATGTCACCGTGGTTCTGCTGCAGCCCCAGGTAAGCAATGTGTTCGGGTTGCTGGTTAAAGATTTCCTCTTTCCCCATCCCCGCCCCACACGTCCAGCCGGCAGGAGGGAAGGGCTGGCCCGAGAGCCGTGTGAACATCATCCTGTCGACACTGCGGGGTTAGCAGGATGTCCCTGCCTGTGCACACAGCGAGCTGGACGCATCGTTCTCAGGGCAGAGGCTAGTCAGGCGCGGGAGGAGACCACACGCTCAGCCATCTCGGAGAGACCGGGGGACTAAGGGTCTGAAGAATCTCTCAAGGACTAATTTTTTAAAATAATTTTTATCAATGAATTGGGAGAAAACATCCAATCACTGCTGATAAGATTGGTGGGTGACAAAATACCGGCAGAGTGGTAATTACTGATGAGGAGAGGAGAGTGATACAGCGCGATCTGGCTCATTCGGCAATCTGGGCCCATTCAAAGGAAACAAGTTTGACCAGAGGCAAATGCAAAGTCCGATACCTAGCAACAAGGCATGCCGGCCACACCTACAGAATGGGGAAGTGTATCCAGGAAAGCAGTGACTCTGAAAAGGATTGAGGGGCCATCGTGGAGAAGCCACTCAACATGAGCTCCCAGTGTGGTGAACAGGGCTAAAGCCATCATGAGACGTTTGAGCAGAGCCGTGAGTAGGACGGGGGGGGGAAACAGCATCAGTGAGGCTGACATTGGAATACTGCATCCAGTTTTGGTGTCCTCATTTGAAAGAGATGTTGAGAAATTGGAGCTGGGGCAGCAAAGAGCCACCAAATGTTCTGAGGTCTGGAGAAAAATGCCTTCGAGTGAGCTATTGAAACAGCTCCACCTGTTTAGCTTCTCAAAAGAAGATTAAAAGGTGACTTAATTGAAGTGTTGAAGTGCCTTAATGCAGAGAAAATATGGGTATTAAAAGGCTCTTTAATCTAGCAGAGAAAGGCATAACAAAACCCAATGGCTGGAAGGTAAAAAGAGACAAATTACAAATAAGGCAGAAATATTCCACAGCGAGGATGATTCACCACAGGAACAAGGTACCAAGGGAAGTGGTGGATTCTCCATCTCTTGGTGTCATTTAATGAAGACTAGTTGCCTTTCTGGAATGTGTTTGCCCAAAAGTAGCTCTTCTGGTACACAGGAGGCCTGTGATATGCAGGGGGTCAAATTAGATGTTCTAATGGTCTCTTCTGACCATAAAGTCTACTAATTTCTGAAAAACTGAGTGTAGCATTGGGAGCAGCCCCTGATGTTTTACTGTCTAGCCGGCTTGTTTCCTAGAATGGACACTCATTGAGTGGGGTGATCCCCAGGGAGTAGCTCAAACCTCCCAAGTGTCTGGCCAGCGGCAGGACATTAGCACGGCAGGGGAGGGGTGGGTGTGGCAGTGACATCACAAAGGCCGTTTGCAGGACCTCGGCCTATTGGTCAAAGGTGGTGGGAGGTGGTGACCTCACAGAGAGCTGCTGACATCAGCCAGGCCAGGCCAGGGGCGCAGGGCCAGGGAAACCTCGGAGACCCCCGTGGCTTTGCTTCAGCAAGTCTCCTTGTCGAGGTCTCTCTCGGAGGACTGAGAGAGTATTAGGGTTTGTCACGGAGTGTGGGGGAGTCCGGCCCTGCACCCCTCTTCCCGGGATTCAATGTGACTCTCAGCCAGCCAGTAGAACAGAAGGTTTATTAGGGTTGTCAGGAAAGAGTCCAAACAGAGCTTGTAAGTATGACCAGGACCCCTCAGCTGGGCCTTCTGGGGGGGCAGGGAGCTTAGACCCCAGCTCTGGGGCTCCCTGCGTTTCACCACCCAGCTCCAAACTGAAAACAAAAAGCCAAACCTCCAGCAAGCTCTTCCCCTCCCCCTCTTGCCTGTCCATTCTCCCAGCCAAAGGTGTCACCTCCCAACCCCCGTCCTGGCTCATGTTACAGCCTCAGGTAAAGACTCGCATTCCCGATGCAGCCTGTCCCAATGCAGCCAGCCTCTCAGGTCAGATCCATCTCGCTCTCTACTCCATCAAAGGGTTCGTTTTTACTCCAAGACCACTCCATGTCTGACAAAAAGCCCCACACACAGCTTTCCCCCTCCCAAGATTTGAAAGTATCTTGTCCCCTTATTGGTCAGATGCCAGCCAGGTCAGGTGTCAGTCTGGCTACCTGCATTTCTTAACCCTTTACTGGTAAGAGGATTTTATCTGCATCAGGCCCTCTCCCCTTTCCCTTTATATTTATGACAGGCCCCATGGTGGGACAATATCCTCGGGATTAAGAGCAAAGGACTCAGGCTGAGAACCGATTTAACTCCACTCATCTGGGATTTAACAAATTGTCTTCTATGCAGAGACTGGGACCTTGTGACATTGATCCAGACTCGGGTGGAGAAGCTGGAGAAAGTGGTGGCAGCCCTTTGATGGCTCAGCTGGTAGAGCAAAGGTCTGGAGCCAGCGCGCAGGAAGTCATCCTTATGTCGCCCTTCTGACTCCAGCTTGAAGGAGAGCTTCTTTTCCTTCCCCTTGCTGAGAAAGAGCACGTGGCCACTCAGTGTCACTGTTGCTCTCTGACCAAGGTTTCTTTGCAATGTACAGGAAGAAAACAAGTAGTTTTTCACCCCAGATGGGACTTGAACCCACAATCTCTGGCTTAGACAGCCAATGCCTTATCCATTAGGCCACTGGGGCCCTGAAATACACCTGATGGAGGGATGGAAATCCCCTCTCATAATTGCACATTCCTCACAGTTTGGATGCCAAATACCCCCTTTAGGCGCCTTACAGAAATGTCGGCATCCCCTGTCAGCGAGGCAGCTGGGCAGGTCACTGACAGAGGTGAGCCCCACCTTTCTGCAGCCATCTTTAGATCGGTCCTGAGGGTTTGCTGCTGCTGTTGCCATTCTGCTCCCCAAGTGATTGGCCAGCAGGCGGGGCAATTCTAGGGGGGCACAGCAATGGGGGGGCATGGCCCCATCAGTTTTAAAAGGAGGGCTCTGCTGAACCCTGGACCCTCAGATTAAGAAACTGGGGCTCTATCAACTGAGCTAGCCAGGCTTACATGAGAAAAGGGCAAGGCTGGTGCACAATCGAAACTAGTCAAGAAAAAGAGGGAAGGAAACAATACAGAAAACTTGCTACTCTGGCTCCCTTAGCAGCCCTAGCCCCAGCCTGCTCCTCCATCTGGTGCCCAGAGAGCACCCAGAGACGAGGGAGAATTGTGTGTTTTTCACACCTGGGCAATATAATGATGCTGAAATAACTTTGTAGTGCAGACCTGGCCAAGGATTCACACACACACAGCTTGCAAGGAAAACTTCCCCTGCTCCTCTGCTTTGCAGACTCCAAACACAAGCAAAGGCCCAGGTTGGGTCTAGCAGGGAGTCAGGTGTGGCTAGCTGGCATGGGCAGGTGCCATAGCTTAGCTGGTTAAAGCACCTGTTTCGTAAACAGGAGATCCTGGGTTCAACTCCCAGTGGTGCCTTGTTGAGTGGCTTTTTGGGCACCTGGTATTGGCTAATGTCAGAAGAGAAGATACAGAGCTAGATGGGCCTTTGGTCTAGACCAGTGTGGCTGTTTTTATGGTTTAAATTAAACTCCCAGGCACTGATAACAGAGTTACTGAAAGTTTTGGTGTTAAGAGCCGATAGGTCCGTGTGCCAGGCCCCTCCCAGACGACCCCTCCCTCTGGGACAGGGGCAGGTCTGACTCTCACACCAAATGGCTCCTTTTTGGATGCCAGAATCTGTGGGCGGCTCATTTAGTTTACACCAAGGGTGGAGTCTTGCTTTGTGCACCGTGTCTGAGACTGAAAATCCTAAACCACCCTTTGAATTAACGAATGCAGCAGGACGTGTTATGGTCCCTGCCCCAAAGCAGACAGACCAATGGAGAGCTGAGTCCAGGGTAACACTTCACAGGGCTGAGTAAGGCCGGCAAGAATTCATCTGGCCCTCCTGGGCCTCTCGCAATGACGTCCTTTTTGTGTGCCAGGACTGACACTGGGAGGCGTCTTTGAGGCAGCAAAACAGTCCCTTAAGAAGCAAGATCAGATTATTACCGTCCCTGGGTGGGCTCGAACCACCAGCCTTTCGGCTAACAGCCCCACGCGCTGACCCATTGCGCCACAGAGACACACAGCAACAAAACTGCTGTTACCAAGGCTGCTCCGAGCAGCCGGCGCGTCTCCCTGCCAGCGCTGGAGCTCACAAGGCGCTAGGCCGGATGCTGGAGCTGGGGCTGAAGACCCAGCAGGGGGGCGCAGCAGAAGTGGGCTGGGCCCAAAACCCAGTGGCTGATGGATCAAAACCATCGTATGCTAGACCTGCACGTCTTCCTTTTTGCTCTGGGCAATCCAGCAAGGAGCAATCAGCAGAGGGCCGAGAGCCTAGGCCATGGGGCAAGAGGTGGCTGAGGCGGCGGCCGGCCAGGGAGTTAAATCGGCCCAACCTCCCCCCACCCGAGTCTGGATCAATGTCACAAGGTCCCAGTCTCTGCATAGAAGACAATTTGTTAAATCCCAGATGAGTGGAGTTAAATCGGTTCTCAGCCTGAGTCCTTTGCTCTTAATCCCGAGGATATTGTCCCACCATGGGGCCTGTCATAAATATAAAGGGAAAGGGGAGAGGGCCTGATGCAGATAAAATCCTCTTACCAGTAAAGGGTTAAGAAATGCAGGTAGCCAGACTGACACCTGACCTGGCTGGCATCTGACCAATAAGGGGACAAGATACTTTCAAATCTTGGGAGGGGGAAAGCTGTGTGTGGGGCTTTTTGTCAGACATGGAGTGGTCTTGGAGTAAAAACGAACCCTTTGACGGAGTAGAGAGCGAGATGGATCTGACCTGAGAGGCTGGCTGCATTGGGACAGGCTGCATCGGGAATGCGAGTCTTTACCTGAGGCTGTAACATGAGCCAGGACGGGGGTTGGGAGGTGACACCTTTGGCTGGGAGAATGGACAGGCAAGAGGGGGAGGGGAAGAGCCTGCTGGAGGTTTGGCTTTTTGTTTTCAGTTTGGAGCTGGGTGGTGAAACGCAGGGAGCCCCAGAGCGGGGGTCTAAGCTCCCTGCCCCCCAGAAGGCCCAGCTGAGGGGTCCTGGTCATACTTACAAGCTCTGTTTGGACTCTTTCCTGACAATCCTAATAAACCTTCTGTTCTACTGGCTGGCTGAGAGTCACATTGAATCCCAGGAAGAGGGGTGCAGGACCTGACTCCCCCACACTCCGTGACAAACCCTAATACTCTCTCAGTCCTCCGAGAGAGACCCGACAAGGAGACTTGCTGAAGCAAAGCCACGGGGGTCTCCGAGGTTTCCCTGGCCCTGCGCCCCTGGCCTGGCCTGGCTGATGTCAGCAGCTCTCTGTGAGGTCACCGCCTCCCCACCACCTTTGACCAATAGGCCGAGGTCCTGCAAACGGCCTTTGTGATGTCACTGCCACACCCCTCCCCTGCAGGGCTAATGTCCTGCCGCTGGCCAGACACTTGGGAGGTTTGAGCTACTCCCTGGGGATCACCCCACTCAATGAGTGTCCATTCTAGGAAGCAAGCCGGCTAGACAGGAAACCATCAGGGGCTGCTCACAATGCTACACTCACTTTTTCAGAAATTAGTAGACTTTATGGTCAGACGAGACCATTAGAACATCTAATCTGACCCCCTGCATCTCACAGGCCTCCTGTGTACCACAAGAGCTACTTTTGGGCAAACACATTCCAGAAAGGCAACTAGTGTTCATTAAATGACACCAAGAGATGGAGAATCCACCACTTCCCTTGGTACCTTGTTCCTGTGGTGAATCATCCTCGCTGTTGAATATTTCTGCCTTATTTGTAATTTGTCTCTTTTTACCTTCCAGCCATTGGGTCTTGTTATGCCTTTCTCTGCTAGATTAAAGAGCCCTTTAATACCCATATATTCTCTCCATTAAGGCACTTCAACACTTCAATGAAGTCACCTTTCAATCTTCTTTTGAGAAGCTAAACAGGTGGAGCTCTTTCAATAGCTCACTCGAAGGCATTTTTCTCCAGACCTCAGAACATTTGGTGGCTCTTTGCTGCCCCAGCTCCAATTTCTCAACAGCTTTTTCAAATGAGGACACCAAAACTGGATGCAGTATTCCAATATCAGCCTCTCTGATGCTGTGTGTCCCCCACCCCCATCCTACTCACGGCTCTGCTCAAACGTCTCATGATGGCTTTAGCCCTGTTCACCACACTGGGAGCTCATGTTGAGTGGCTTCTCCACTATGGCCCCTCAATCCTTTCCAGAGTCACTGCTTTCCTGGATACACTTCCCCCTTCTGTAGGTGTGGCCGGCATGCCTTGTTGCTAGGTATCGGACTTTGCATTTGGCTCTGGTCAAACTTGTTTCCTTTGAATGGGCCCAGCTTGCCGAATGAGGCAGATCGCTCTGTATCACTGCCCTGTCCTCATCAGTAATTACCACTCTGCCGGTATTTTGTCACCCACCAATCTTACCAGCAGTGATTGGATGTTTTCTCCCAATTCATTGATAAAAATTATTTTAAAAAATTAGTCCTTGAGAGATTCTTCAGACCCTTAGTCCCCCGGTCTCTCCGAGATGGCTGAGCGTGTGGTCTCCTCCCGCGCCTGACTAGCCTCTGCCCTGAGAACGATGCGTCCAGCTCGCTGTGTGCACAGGCAGGGACATCCTGCTAACCCCGCAGTGTCGACAGGATGATGTTCACACGGCTCTCGGGCCAGCCCTTCCCTCCTGCCGGCTGGACGTGTGGGGCGGGGATGGAGAAAGAGGTAATCTTTAACCAGCAACCCGAACACATTGCTTACCTGGGGCTGCAGCAGAACCACGGTGACATGAGAGGTATCCATGGGAATAGCAGAGCTCTCCTTTTAAAACTGATGGGGCCATGCCCCCCCATTGCTGTGCCCCCCTAGAATTGCCCCACCTGCTGGCTAGTCAGGGCAATGTGCTTCCCATAGAAGAGCAGTAACAGGGCTAGAGGAAAGCCAGTCAACATTTTTTGTTTCTCTGATGAAAACTGGCCCAGTGCCTGCCCCAAACCAAACTTGTCACAAATAATTGTCAACGACATTGTGTTCTTGCCCCTGGCCCCTTCATTGCACAGGGGGCCTCAGAAATAGGTTTGGTGCCGGGCCCACAAAAATGTAATCCAGACCTAGATACCATCCTGTGATGGGGATTGCATTGTCCGTTATTTGTATTTCCAATAGCATTTCTCTCTGTGGTTTTGTTTTTCGTTGTAGAGCGGCGTTTTCTCCTGGATCTGATATTGAACTAAAAAAGGAAGAACGCCTCAGGGTGCCAGATGGAGGAGCAGGTTCAAGTCTCTGGTCAAGTATAGAAGGTATCATCTTCCCCGAAAATCAGTTCTTCAGTACTCTCCTTGACGCTAGTAATTTCTTTTCAGGACTTGGGCTTTCCTAGGAAGGGCCATTCACTGCCTGGGACTGAAGGGGCAACTTCCTCACACGCCCACTGGCCTCACAGTCTGGAGGAAGAAAGGCTTCTGGGTCTACAGCAAACCGCTGCGTGCCGACTTGTTGAGAAAATGCAGGGCTGGCTAGAGACGCCATAGAGGTCTTGAGCAAGGGAGGCAAAAAATTGTCCGCCCAGGCTCTTCGACACTAGAAGTCAGATGAACACAAGGTGCTTTCCACTGGTCCCAGGGTGTAAGGACAGCACTCAGGGCTTTAAATTCTGCGATGCAAGTTCTAGTCTCGGTGGGACCTTGGGGCAGCTATTTTGCCACCTAACACTCCTGGGTGTGCCAAGGTGTGGGACTGCCAGGGAGCTCCCCGGCCCCTCTGGCTGCCTGGGCTGAAGGCGAGAGCCAGGCCTGTGCGTGAGGTCTGAGTGCCGGTGGCTCCCCCACTCCTCGGGAGGGTCTGTCCCAAGGCAGCGGCCCAGCCCCCCTCCCAGGGGGGTGCGTCACACCAGCATTTCTTGCCCCGTTGGGGGAGGTTCAGCCTCCCCGAGCCCCTTGTAGCCGCCGCCCACGCGCAGTGTCACTGGTAGATACGGGCAGAGGAGACTCGGGGGCCTGGGCTGGGAAATCCCTGGGTGAAACTGGCTGCCTGAGCCCAGCCCCTCTGCACGCAGGGGAGCGGTGAGAGGGGGAGGGGCTCAGGGAGTAAATCCTCAGAAACCCACCCCCTGGGTTTGTAATGTCAGAGCCCAGCGAACAAGTCCCTGAGTGTGTGAAGGGAGGGGCTGTGAGGGGGAGGGTCCATGGGGGTGTCTCTGTGAGGGGGAGGGGCTGTGAGGGGGAGAGTCCATGGAGGTGTCAGTGTGAGGGGGAGGGGCTGTGAGGGGGGGGGTCCATGCGGGTGTCAGTGTGAGGGGGAGGGGCTGTGAGGGGGAGAGTCCATGGAGGTGTCAGTGTGAGGGGGAGGGGCTGTGAGGGGGGGGGTCCATGCGGGTGTCAGTGTGAGGGGGAGGGGCTGTGAGCGGGAGGGTCCATGGAGGTGTCAGTGTGAGGGGGAGGGGCTGTGAGGAGGAGGGTCCATGGAGGTGTCAGTGTGAGTGGGAGGGGCTGTGAGGGGGAGGGTCCATGGGGGTGTCAGTGTGAGGGGGAGGGGCTGTGAGGGGGAGGGTCCATGGAGGTGTCAGTGTGAGGGGGAGGGGCTGTGAGGAGGAGGGTCCATGGAGGTGTCAGTGTGAGGGGGAGGGGCTGTGAGGGGGAGGGTCCATGGGGGTGTCAGTGTGAGGGGGAGGGGCTGTGAGGGGCTGGGCTCCCCAGTCACTGCTCTGTCGATGCCCCTGTTGGGCGATTCTCTGGAACTGCTCCCTACGAAGCCAGTCAGGACTCTGGAGGAGCCTCCTCGCTGAGCCGACTGTCTCCAGGGCAAGAAGCTTCCCCAGCCTCGACCTTCCTGGGTCTGACCCTGGAGCGTTCAGCATCCCCTTCTTCACCGCAGCGAGTCCACCCGGGTGAGGCTCCTGGGGAAGCCAGAGGGCCCTGCCCCCGACTCCACCGTCAGACGTGACTGTCAGCCAGCCAGTGAAACAGGAGGTTTATTACACAACAGGAACAGGGTCTAAACCAGAGCTTGTAGGTACAGAGAACAGGACCCCTCAGTCAGGTCCATCTTGTGGGGTGGGGAGGCCAGAGCCCATCTGGACCTCCCTCCATGTGCCCAGCCAGCTCCGAACTCTCCAGCCCCTCCTCTGCATTTGTCTCCTTCCCGGGCCAGGAGATCACTGATGCCTTTGTTCCCCAACCCCTTCAGCCGGCGCCTTTGCAGGGGAGGGGCCCAGGGCAGCAGTTGCCAGGAGACAGGGTGTCGGCCATTCTCTGTCATCACACTGGCCCTCTAGAGCTTTGCAACAATCACACACCCTTATCCCACCACCTAGAGACTTAAGAAAGATAAAGGGGAAACTGAGGCATAGGGGAAACTGAGGCACCCACTCAGTATTCAGAGGAAACATTAGGAACAGTCCCACTTCGTTACACCCACCCTGAATGTTTGTTTAAATCACTTGGTGGTGGCAGCGTACCGTTCAAGGACAAAAACGTGCCTTGGGGACGTTTTTTCCTAAATTGGTAAAAACAAGCTTAGGGGGTGTTTCATGCAGGTCCCCACATCTGTACACTAGAGTTCAGAGCGAACCCTGACAACCTCCTTCCCAGGGCTCTAGCTGAAGCCAGAGCATTGGCCTGAGCCGCCAAGAAGAGGCTCCAGCCCTGAAGGGAGCAGGGCTTTCAGCACAAAGAGAAAACTGCGCAAGCACAACCACGAAGGGACTCAAACCCTCAATCTTCTGATCCGAAGTCAGACGCCTGATCCATTAGGCCACGCGGTCATATGGGAAAAGTCTCTCCAAGCCACTTCTTTAGAAAAGACGGACACTGTGTTTGTCGGGTCATCTACTTCAGTCTGAGACTGAAAATCCTAAACCACCCTTTGAAATAACGAATGCAGCAGGACGTGTTATGGTCCCTGCCCCAAAGCAGACAGACCAATGGAGAGCTGATTCCAGGGTAATACTTCACAGGGCTGAGTGAGGCCGGCAAGAATTCATCAGGCCCTCCTGGGCCTCTCGCAATGACGGCCTTCTTGTGTGCCAGGACTGACAGAAACATCCCAGACAGAGAAGCAGCAGCCTAAAGAGGGCCCTTGTAGGTGCTGAAGTAGCTCAGTCAGGAGAGTGTTAGACTGAGGCTCTAGAGGTCCCTAGTTCACCCCCAGGCTTTAGCCTGCTCTTTGGGCGCAGGGCTGGGCTGTTTTCTGGAAGTGCAGCAGTGGCTTTACCTGCCACGAGTCCCTTATTTCACACTCCCCGGCAGGGAAAAGCAGCGTGGGCTTGTGAGCCCAGTGGGCCCATGTGAGCTTTCCCTCTTCTCTTGCTCTTTAAGCTGAGCCTCTGTCAATAGGCGCTTCCGTATAGCGTCACTGTGCAGGCCACACACGAACCTGTCACGCAGGGCGTCATTTACCATCTCCTTACATTCACAGTGTTGCACAAGCCTTTTTAAAGTTGCTACAAATTGTACAACTGGTTCATCTTCTTTGTGGTCTCTTTTGTGGAACCCACTACATCTTTCAGCAGTTACCAGTGGTTTGGGGGGAAATGGGACCCCAGGATTCCCACAATGTCACTGTAAGATTTGGTCTCAGGCTTAACAGGGTGTAGTGAGCTGCGTCGCAGGGAGTAGGTTTTAGCCCCCACAACACTTAAGAATATTGGCACCTTCTTCTCTTCTGTAATGTCATTGGCAATCACAAAAAGCTCCAAACGCTCAGTACACACATGCCATTGCACTATGTTTTCCTCAAAGGTTTCCAGTGGCCCTGTAAGTGTAGCCGTGGGTTTAGTTTCAGGTTTCACAGTCAGTGCCAAACAAGCCAGTTCTCACCCCCTTCCAACGGCTAAATGATTTTGGTAGGTTTTTTTTTCTTTTATCTTTTTACCTTGACTTCTACTTACCTCTGTTGCTGGGGCAGCACAGGGATCCCATCCTCATCGCCACTTTGTTGTATCCTTGGGCAGCAGGTTTAGGAAGAAATCATTTAAGACACAGAGAGCTGAGAGCCATGGAAGCAGCCATTTATTTTCACACACTGAGCTGACCAAACCAACCAAAACTGGCTGGGCTATCCCCTAATAATCTATCTCAGTTGCATAGCAACAACAAGATGCTATTACCACGACAACCAAATACACAACAGGCAGCCTTGGAGAGGCTGAGCAGAACCCAGCCAATCAGGAAAGTGTATTGGGCGAGCCAATCAGGAGAAGGCTTGCTTGGAGCAGCTCACATATAATGAGCTGCTCAGCAAAGCAAGAGTCAGTCACTCCTTGGAGTTTGGGGAGGGAGGACTGGCTGGCTTGAAGGAGGGAGAAGAGAGGGAACCATGATAAGAACAAAAGACAGGCTCCCACATCACTGGAGAGAGCAAGATGAAGACTTGCAACACCCAGTAGTGTTGGGTGGCAAAAGAGCTGCCCCAAGGTCCCACCGAGATTTGAACTCAGATTGCAGGATACAAAGCCCTGAGTGCTGCCCTTACACCACGAGAATGGTGATGATAATTTTGGGGTCTTCTGACTTCTAGTGTCGAAGAGCCGGGGCGGACAATTTTTTGCCTCCCTTGCTCAAGGCCTCTCTGGCCAGCCCTCCATTTGCTCAACACGTCGGCACACAGCGGTTTGCTGTAGACCCAGAAGCCTTTCTTCCTCCAGACTGTGAGGCCAGTGGGCGTGTGAGGAAGTTGCCCCTTCAGTCCCAGGCAGAGAATGGCCCTTCCTAGCAAAGCCCAAGTCCTGAAAAGAAAAAAAGATAACGTCAAGTACAGTACAGAAGAGCTGCTTCTTGAAGTTTTTGGGAGACTTTCTACACCTGACCAAGGACTTGAACCCTGGACCCTCAGATTAAGAAACTGGGGCTCTATCAACTGAGCTAGCCAGGCTTACATGAGAAAAGGGCAAGGCTGGTGCACAATCGAAACTAGTCAAGAAAAAGAGGGAAGGAAACAATACAGAAAACTTGCTACTCTGGCTCCCTTAGCAGCCCTAGCCCCAGCCTGCTCCTCCATCTGGTGCCCAGAGAGCACCCAGAGACGAGGGAGAATTGTGTGTTTTTCACACCTGGGCAATATAATGATGCTGAAATAACTTTGTAGTGCAGACCTGGCCAAGGATTCACACACACACAGCTTGCAAGGAAAACTTCCCCTGCTCCTCTGCTTTGCAGACTCCAAACACAAGCAAAGGCCCAGGTTGGGTCTAGCAGGGAGTCAGGTGTGGCTAGCTGGCATGGGCAGGTGCCATAGCTTAGCTGGTTAAAGCACCTGTTTCGTAAACAGGAGATCCTGGGTTCAACTCCCAGTGGTGCCTTGTTGAGTGGCTTTTTGGGCACCTGGTATTGGCTAATGTCAGAAGAGAAGATACAGAGCTAGATGGGCCTTTGGTCTAGACCAGTGTGGCTGTTTTTATGGTTTAAATTAAACTCCCAGGCACTGATAACAGAGTTACTGAAAGTTTTGGTGTTAAGAGCCGATAGGTCCGTGTGCCAGGCCCCTCCCAGACGACCCCTCCCTCTGGGACAGGGGCAGGTCTGACTCTCACACCAAATGGCTCCTTTTTGGATGCCAGAATCTGTGGGCGGCTCATTTAGTTTACACCAAGGGTGGAGTCTTGCTTTGTGCACCGTGTCTGAGACTGAAAATCCTAAACCACCCTTTGAATTAACGAATGCAGCAGGACGTGTTATGGTCCCTGCCCCAAAGCAGACAGACCAATGGAGAGCTGAGTCCAGGGTAACACTTCACAGGGCTGAGTAAGGCCGGCAAGAATTCATCTGGCCCTCCTGGGCCTCTCGCAATGACGTCCTTTTTGTGTGCCAGGACTGACAAAAATATTCCAGACAGAAGCTGCAGGCCAAAAAAAATCCCTTCTAGGTGCTGAAGTATCTCAGTCAGGAGACCATTAGACTGAAGATGTGAAGGTCTTTAGTTCAACCCCCAGGCTTTAGCGTGCTCTTTGGGCGCAGGGCTGGGCTGTTTTCTGGAAGCGCAGCAGTGGCTTTACCTGCCACGAGTCCTTATTTCATGCTTCCCAGCAGGGAAAAGCAGCGTGAGATGGTGTACCCAGTGGGCCCATGTGAGCTTTATTCCTTCTCTTGCTCTTTCTCAGCAAGGGGAAGGAAAGAAGCTCCCCTTCAAGCTGGAGTCACAAGGGCGAGGTAAGGATGACTTCCTGGGAGTCCAGGGTGGTGAAATGAGCTGAGAAAGCGTGCCGGAGAAATAAGTTGTTTCCTGCCCTCTTTTTCTTGGTTAGTTTCTCTTCTGCATCAAACTTACCAGTGTTTCATGTGAGCCTGGCTAGCGCAGTTGGTCGAGCGTCAGACTTTTAATCTGAGGGTCCAGGGTTCAAGTCCCTGGTCAGGTACAGGAGTGATATTTTCCCCCAAGAACTTCAGGCGTGGCCTGTTCAGTACCCTCTTTCATGTAACTCTTTCCTTTTCAGGACTTGGGCTTTCCTAGGAAGGGCTATTTACTGCCTGGGACTGAAGGGGCAACTTCTTCAGACACCCAGTGTCCTCACAGTCTGGAGGAAGAGACGCTTCGCGGTCTACAGCAAACCACTGCGTGCCGACTTGTTGAGCAAATGCAGGGCTGGCCAGAGAGGCCTTAGATGCCTTGAGCAAGGAAGGCAAATTATTGGCCGCCCAGGCTCTTCTACACTGGAAGTCAGACAAACACAGGGTGTTCTCCCATGGTGTAAGGGCCGGCGCTCATGACTTTGAATCCTGCTATCCAAGTTCAAATCTTGGTGGGATCTTAGGTCATCTCTTTTGCCACCTAACACTCAGTAGCTTAGCCAGGTGGGGAGCGGAGATAGCGGCTGCTCCCTCTCTGAGCAGAAGCGGCGCCTTACAAAAATTTTTTTAAGGCGCAACAAAGCTAAAAAAAAAGCGCCTCCCCTTGCACTCACCCGGCGGCGCTGTTCGGCAGCACTTCCATTTCCTCTGAGTCCTGAATCCGGGCTGCAGCCTGGCCTAGGAGGCAGCCCGATGGGTTGACCTACTGCCCAACCTTCTGCTGATGAACCTCAGCCCCCACCCGGGCAGGGTTTGATGCATCACTTAAATTCCAGGATGCTGAGGGATTTCAGCTCCCTTTGTCCAGAGGGAACCTTCACCCCACTCCCAACCAGATTCTTGTCCATGGGATCACTGTAGGGGGGCTGGGTCCCTCTTTGTCCTTTCTCTGTCTCGGTCAGGCCAGGGTGCCTATAACTGGGGCATCTGAGCACTGAAGACCTTCTGTGGAGCTGCCATTTTCCCTCCCCTTCTAGGGTCTCATCTGTCGCTTAGCTCATTTCACCACCCTCTGTCCCGCCGGGGTTGGGGTTATCCCAGGGACAGGCCAGTGGCAGAAGTAGGAGTGCCTTGCTGGACAGCTAGGGGAGCTAGAAGAAGTAAGCCATTATGTTTCTGCCTGGTTTTGAACCAGGAGCCTTTTGCATGTTAGACAAACATGATAACCACTACACTACAGAAACTTCCTTCACATACTCCCCCCCCACCGTCCCCCCCAGTTGGATGGTGTTCATGCTGCCACACACCGATGGGCGAACCTGGAGAAAGTGGTGGCAGCCCTTCGAGAGATCAACTGGTAGAGCAAAGGACTGGAGCCGGAGCTCAGGAAGTCAACCTTCTCTTGCCCTTGTGACTCCAGCTTGAAGGAGAGCTTCTTTTCCTTCCCCTTGCTGAGAAAGAGCAAGAGAAGAAGGAAACCCCAGATGTGCACAAGCACCCACTGTGTTTTCCTGCTGGGGAGCCTGAAATGAGGGACTCGTGGTGGGTAGAGGTACCCCTGCGCTTCTAGAAACCAGAGCACTGCTGCACACAGAGAGCATGCCAAAGCCTGGGATTGAACCAGAGACCTCTAGAGCTTCAGTCTAACGCGTTCCCAACTGAACTGCTTCAGCGCAGACAGGACAGCTTTTGGGCCTGCTGCATCTCTGAGTCCAGGTGGAGGGAAAAAAGGACCCTAAAAATCTCAGGCCCTAAGGGAAAACCCAACCGCTGCTACCAGGGTCGCTGAGGTGCTGGGGATTTGAGTAGGAAAGGGACTGTGTGAACTGTCAAGGGGGGGAATGAATAACAATCTACAGCTAGATCCACCTCATTCACCACCCACACAGGCTAATCACGCTGCGGATAGACGGGAAACCGGGAGCGATTCTTTGCTGTTCAGCCATAGACACAGTGACCCAATTGCACCGCAGTGAATGTGCTGGGGAAAGCCGGACTTTATAGGCAGGCGCACGCTTCGGGCCTCTGCTGAAACCACTGAGGCCAAGGGGGACGCTTTTGAGATTGCAAAAGGGGGGCCTATCGGGCTCTCAGCAGGTCTTGAGGAACACGGGGTTATCGCCGTCCCTGGGTGGGCTCGAATCACCAGCCTGCCGGTTAACAGCCGAACGCGCTGACCCATTGCGCCACAGAGACACAACTTTGCTGCCAAGGCTGCTGCCTAACAGCCTGCGCCTCTGCCTGCCAGCGCCAGCAAGTGTGGATGCTGGAGACTGGGCGCTGTAAGCAAAGAGCCAGCAGAGTGGCGTTTCGTTCATTGACGTGTCGGAGTAAACACTCCCCTTCACTCTATTCTCAGACACACACTAGTATTAAGTGTTTGCTACTGACGGGTCTAGAAAGCATTTGTCGAGTGGAAGATGCCATTTCTGGGGGATTGTTCCCAAGACCCAGTACTTTGTGTTCCAACATCTCCCAGCTTCCTTGGTGAAAATAAGACCAAAGTTTCTTTGCAATATGGAGAACAAAGTAGCTTTTAACCCCAGATAGGACTTCAACCCACAATCTCTGACTTCGGAAGCCAATGCCTTATCCATTAGGCCACTGGGGCCCTGAAGTACAAGCGATGGAGGGATGGAAATTCCCTCTCATAATTGCACATTCCTCATATTCGCTAGGAAGCCAAATACCCCCTTTATGCGCCTTACAGAAATGTCACATCCCCTGTCAGCGAGGCAACTGGGCAGGTCGCTGACAGAGCTGAGCTCCACCTTCCTGCAGCCATCTTGAGAGAAGAACCCCATCCCAGAGTCACCCCTCCCTCCGTCAGCACCTCCACGGCTGTGGCTCTGAGTGGCAGTAGGGTGATTGGGGGGTGAATCCAGGGCTGGAAGCGGGGTCAGGTCAGCATGTGAGGAGTAACCAGGTGGGGCAGACCCAGGGGGAGGCTGTGGGCTGCTGGTCGGGGGGATCAGAGCTCCCCCCGACCGTTGGGATCAGAGCGGGTCGTTGGGATCAGAGCTCTAGATCAAAGCTGCACAGCGACCTGACACCCAGGGTTACAAGGCCGACATAGCGACCCCCTTACCGGCCTCGTGAACCCCAAACCCTAGTTACTCTGGGCACTTAGGAGTCTCTGTCCCTTAATCACTTCTGGGAGCTCCCCAGCAGGCTGCGGGCGTCAGCTGCCTCCTGCCTCACAGGTGAGACTCTTGGCGCTGTGCAAGCCGCCCCCTCGCTTGCAGGCCCAGGGTAGGAAGCGGGAGGCCCGGTGCGAGCAGAAGAGGGTTTGATTAATCCACCTCTGTGTTATGGGCACAGCACAGTTCCCCTGGGTCCCTCTGCTGGCTTTTCGTAAGCAGCACCCAGCGGCCCTGGCTCCAGGCTGGTGCCTTGCGAGCTCTGGCCCTGGCAGGGAGCGGTGCAGGGGGCTGGGCCGGGGCCCTGGTGAACCAGCTGCTGGGAGGCGTCTTTGAGGCAGCAAAACAGTCACTTCAGAAGCAACATCAGGTTATTCCTGTCCCTGGGTGGGCTCGAACCACCAGCCTTTCGGTGAACAGCCGAACGCGCTGACCCATTGCGCCACAGAGACACACAGCAACAAAACTGCTGTTACCAAGGCTGCTCCGAGCAGCCGGCGCATCTCCCTGCCAGCGCTAGAGCTCACAGGGCGCTAGGCCGGATGCTGGAGCTGGGGCTGAAGACCCAGCAGGGGGGCGCAGCAGAAGTGGGCTGAGCCCGAAACCCAGTGGCGGATGGATCAAAACCATCGTGTGCTAGACCTGCACGTCTTCCTTTTTGCTCTGGGCAATCCAGCAAGGAGCAATCAGCAGAGGGCCGAGAGCCGAGGCCATGAGGCAAGAGGTGGCTGAGGCAGCGGCCAGCCAGGGAGTTAAAGCAGCCCAACCCCCGCGAGTCTGGAGCAATGTCACAAGGTCCCAGTGTCTCCATGGAAAACAATTTGTGAAATCCCAGATGAGTGGAGTTAAATCGGTTCTCAGCCTGAGTCCTTTGCTCTTAATCCCGAGGATATTGTCCCACCATGGGGCCTGTCATAAATATAAAGGGAAAGGGGAGAGGGCCTGATGCAGATAAAATCCTCTTACCAGTAAAGGGTTAAGAAATGCAGATAGCCAGACTGACACCTGACCTGGCTGGCATCTGACCAATAAGGGGACAAGATACTTTCAAATCTTGGGAGGGGGAAAGCTTTGTGTGGGGCTTTTTGTCAGACACGGAGTGGTCTTGGAGTAAAAAGGAACCAGTCATCTTTGCATCAAATCCTCACTTGTCTAAAGTAAGTTTAGATAGCATAGCCTTAAAAGCTCCGAGTCTAACAGGGAGAGGGAAGTAAAGGAAAAATTTTTTTTAAAAAGCCAAACATTGTAATACGAGGGAGACTCCAACAGCTCACTGGATAGCCCCGCCCCTTTCTTCCTTCACGGGCTGTGTAGTGACCTGCTGGGATTTGGGTCATTAATTCTCTCATTCTATTCAGCCTCCTTGCCCGCCCCATTGTGTGCAGCGCCCGGGGGCTGGGCCTGTGTGAGGTGAGGCGGGGGAACCTCCCCACTTTCGTACTGTCCTGCTTGGCAAAAAACCATTTCCCTGGAAACCCCCCCCCACCCCCCGCCCCGCCATCTTATGGGGAAATTGGATTCGCTTGAGATCGTTTCACTTAAAGTCGCAATTTTCAGGAACAGAAACACAACGTTAAGGGAGGAGTCACTGTACAAGGGTGACTCCAACAGCTCCCTGGATAGCCCCGCCCCTTTCTTCCTCCACGGGCTGTGTAGTGACCTGCTGGGAGTTGGGACATTAATTCTCTCATTCCATTGATAAAATGATCCAAAGTGACTGGCGTGTCTAAAGAAATTGCTTGAGTGATTTCTGGTTAGCCAGTGGGGTAAAACCAAAGTCCTCTCTCTTTGGCTGCTTTGCTGAGCCTTTAGAGTAAAGGAAACCCAGCCTGGCACTGTAACTGCCCGGCTCTAAGCAATTTCTCCTCAACTGATACTCTCAGAAGTGTCCCAACAAAGGCAGCATCGTTACAGCTGCGCAAAGCTCTTGGCTGCCTCATGCCTCCTCAGGGAAGTGCGGCCATGCTGCCCACGCCCGAGTCACGTCCGCAGCCTGGCCCGCCCTGGCTGACGGCGCGCAGAGCCACGCGAGTCAATGGCAGGTGGAGTCGGGAGCCTCGGCTCTTTCCCCCGACAGCCCCACGGAGCTGCCGAGCGTCCCGAGAGCCTCCCTCGTGTTCTCCCGCAGCAGCCGCCTGCCGGCGTGGGTGGGAAAAGGGGACGAGGACGCGCTGCTACCTCAGGCCGGGACTGGAGCCCTCACCATGCACAGGCCTGCAGGTTTTGCAGTGGGGAGCAGGGCCAGACCAGTGGGGCTGTCTCAGGAGTCCCAGGGGGCTTGGCCAGTGGGGAGGCTCTAGGTCACACGTTGGGGGCAGGGTCGGGCAGTAGGGATACAGGATGTGAGGCTGGTTAACATGAAACCGCACAAAAAACCTCCCCCTTTGCTCCAGCTAAAGGCCCTGCTTTGGCCTGTCCCCGTTTCATGAAAATCTCCATCTCTCCCCCGGCTCTCAGACACCCCCTCTCCCCCAGGGGTATTTTCATGGGTTCTTCTTTTTTTCATGGGCTCGTACAAATAGTTTTGCCATGGAAATGATCCAGTACATTTAAAATGAGAAAACCAATCCCACAACACGTGTGTATCTCCTCCCCCAGACAGAGTGTGGGTCTGAATCTTTCTACTGACCAGTCTGGGCAGGCAGAGTCACCCCCACATTCACTGCACGTCGGGCCCAGGACTTGCGCCCAGCAGTTCTTGGGGCTGTGGGGAGAACCGAGCGTCACGGGCAGCAGCGAGGGAGGGCGGCTGGGACTGAGCTGTCTGGGGAATAGTTTAATCCGTAGCTGTTTTTCGGAGCATTAAATCAATGCGGCTTCTACTGCTCCGTCTCTCCCCAGGAAATAACGGTTCTGGGCGAGGTGCCCAAACCTGCTAACAGTAAGAAGTGAAATGAAATGGCCACACGATGGCGGCAGAACCTAAGACACGAGAAGCCAGGTTCTTGGGCAATGTGCATTGAAGCTGACAAAGGAGATGTTTCCTCTTTGACTCCTAGCCCCCCGCTCTAATCCACCAGACCCCCCTTTCCTCCCACAGCCAGGAGTAGAACCCAGGAGAGAGAGAGATTAGCTAGTGGTTCTAGATCAAATTGTTAAACGTGTAATCGTGTTTTGTCCCCTGAAACAATCCTGTGTAGTTTTGTCTGTATAACATCTGCCGGTGCCCCTCACTCCCGACTCGCAGCCCCTTCTATCCCAGCCCTGAGCTCCACAGTCACCGCTCTGCCGATGCCCCTCACTCCCGACCCGCAGCCCCGTCTATCCCAGCCCTGAGCTCCCCAGTCACCGCTCTGCCGGTGCCCCTCACTCCCGACCCACAGCCCCTTCTATCCCGCCCTGAGCTCCCCAGTCACCGCTCTGCCGGTGCCCCTCACTCCCGACCCGCAGCCCCTTCTATCCCAGCCCTGAGCTCCCCAATCACCACTCTGCCGCTGCCCCTCACTCCCGACCCGCAACCCCTTCTATCCCAGCCCTGAGCTCCCCAGTCACTGCTCTGCCGGTGCCCCTCACTCCCGACCCGCAGCCCCGTCTATCCCAGCCCTGAGCCCCCCAGTCACCGCTCTTCCGGTGCCCCTCACTCCCGACCCGCAGCCCCTCGTGTCCCAGTCCTGAGCTCCCCAGTCACCGCTCTGCCGGTGCCCCTCACTCCCGACCCGCAGCCCCTTCTATTCCAGCCCTGAGCTCTCCAGTCACCGCACTGCCGGTGCCCCTCACTCCCGACCCGCAGCCCCTTCTATCCCAGCCCTGAGCTACCCAGTCACCGCTCTGCCGGTGCCCCTCACTCCCGACCCGCAGCCCCTTCTATCCCAGCCCTGAGCTCCCCAGTCACTGCTCTGCCGGTGCCCCTCACTCCCGACCCGCAGCCCCTTCTATCCCAGCCCTGAGCTCCCCAGTCACCGCTCTGCCGGTGCCCCTCACTCCCGACCCGCAGCCCCTTCTATCCCAGCCCTGAGCTCCCCAGTCACCGCTCTACCGGTGCCCCTCACTCCCGACCCGCAGCCCCTTCTATCCCAGCCCTGAGCACCCCAATCACTGCCCCTGTCACAGAGTCCCCGGGCGATTCTCTGGAACTGCTCCCTACGAAGCCAGTCAGGACTCTGGAGGAGCCTCCTCTCTGAGCCGACTGTCTCCAGGGCAAGAAGCTTCCCCAGCTTCCACCTTCCTGGGTCTGACCCTGGAGCATTCAGCATCCCCTTCTTCACCACAGCGAGTCCTTCCGGGTGAGGCTCGTGGGGAAGCCAGAGGGCCCTGCCCCCCAGCTTCTCAGTCAGATGTGACTCTCAGCCAGCCAGTGAAACAGGAGGTTTATTAGACTATAGGAACAGGGTCTAAACCAGAGCTTGTAGGTACAGAGAACAGGACCCCTCAATCAGGTCCATCTTGGGGGGGGTGGGGAGGCCAGAGGTCCATCTGGACCTCCCTCCATGTTCCCAGCCAGCTCCAAACTCTCCAGCCCCACCTCTGCCTTTGTCTCCTTCCCGGGCCAGGAGATCACCTGATCCCTTTGTTCTCCAACCCCTTCAGCCGGCACCTTTGCAGGGGAGGGGCCCAGGCCAGCAGTTGCCAGGAGACAGGGTGTCGGCCATGCTGTGTCATCACACTAGCCGTCTAGGGCTTTGCAACAATCACACACCTTATCCCACCACCTAGAGACTTAAGAAATGCAGAGGGGAAACTGAGGCACACACTCAGTATTCAGAGGAAATTTTAGGAACAGTCCCACTTCATTACAGCGACCATGAATGTTTGTGTAAATCACTTGGTGGTGGCAGCGTGCCGTTCAAGGACAAAAACGTGCCTTGGGGACGTTTTTATCCTAAACTGGAAAAAATAAGCTTAGGGGGTGTTTCATGCAGGTCCCCACATCTGTACACTAGAGTTCAGAGGGAACCCTGACAACCTCCTTCCCAGGGCTCTAGCTGAAGCCAGAGCATTGGCCAGAGCGGCCAAGAAGAGGTTCCAGCCCTGAAGGGAGCAGGACTTTCAGCACAAAGAGAAAACTTCACAAGCACAACCGCGAAGGGACTCGAACCCTCAATCTTCTGATCCGAAGTCAGACACCTGATCCATTAGGCCACACGGTCACATGGGAAAAGTCTCTCCAAGCACTTCTTTAGAGAAGATGGACACTGTGTTACTCAGGTCATCTACGGAGGGGGCAGAGACACTCTGGGCACAAGGAGTCGAGTTCCCAGCGAGATGTGAGACTTAGTTCCATGGAGCCAGGGGCAGGATTTGGTCGGGAGGCTTAAGCATGGGGGATTGGGGGGCAGAGGCCGGACCGGCTGTCTAGGTGCGGAGATTTAGTGGCACTGGGCCACAGGAGGGAGGAGCAGGAGGAATCCTGCTGATGGCCTGTGGCCATGGAGAAAAAGAGGAAGGGCTCCTGGGACTTTTTTTGGCCTCTGTTTTACCTGCCTGCTCTTGTGGTGGAAGGGGGCAGCTGCACTCACTGAACTGGGCTAGCTCCGTCAGTAGCGCATCGGTCTTCTCGTCTGGGGTTCAAGCCCCATGTCTCGGCACTCAGATTTTTAAGTTGCCTTGTGTGCCGGGAGCCAAATGATCCCTGGTGATGTCCAGAGCCACCCCCGGGTTCCCAGAAGCCCTGGCCATTTCCTGGACAGGCCCCTTGCTCCTGCTGAGTCCTCAGGAGTCAGGAGAGAGGCTCACACCCACAGGAGAAGGCCCAGACAGCGCAGTCTGGGGCTGGCAGGAAGCGCTGTAGGGCCAGGTGCTGAGAGACCCAAGGGGAGAGAGGGAGAGAAGCGATGAGGACAGAGTGCCAGTGTAAAGGGGCTTATGGTCCTGCTAGTGCAGCAAACTTTCCTGGCTTATCCACGACCCCGGTGGAATGGGCTAGAGAAAGGCCCTGAGTCCTCACTCCCACTCCCTCACCCAGAGCAAAGCGGCCCCATCATGCTGCATACCCAGGCCGAGTAGGGGTGTCTGGGCAAACACGGTCTGGTCCTGAAGTCTTTCCCCAGCTCGTCACTCGATGTGAGGGGGGAGCTCATCCAGACCCTGCTTACACTTAGTATTTATAAACTCCTGATTGTCCCTATCTCTGCTGGCCTTTGATTTCTGCTCCTGTCCTTTTTTTGGCAACTCAGATGAGGTGGCTGAGTGGTTAAGGTGATGGGCTGCTAATCCATTGTGCTTTGCACGCATGTGTTCAAATCCCATCCTCGTCGGATGCATTTAATCTTCTCCTTCCTTTAGAAGCAACCATCTCCCCTTTTGGTACAATGAGAGACCAAAGGGTAGGAATAAATGGTAAATTTTCACAATGGAGAGGGCTAACTAGTGGTGTTCCCCAAGGGTCAGTCCTAGGACCAATCCTATTCGACTTATTCATAAATGATTTGGAAGAAGGGGTAAACAATGAGATGGCAAAGTTTGCAGATGATACTAAGCTGCTCAAGATAGTTAAGACCAAAGCAGACTGTGAAGAACTACAAAAAGATCTCACAAAACTAAATGATTGGGCAATAAAATGGCAAATGAAATTTAATGTGGATAAATGTAAAGTAATGCACATTGGAAAAAATAACCCCAACTATACATACAATATGATAGGGGCTAATTTAGCTACAACTAATCAGGAAAAAGATCTTGGAGTCATCATGGATAGTTCTCTAAAGATGTTCACGCAGTGTGCAGCAGCAGTCAAAAAAGCAAATGGGATGTTAGGAATAATTAAAAAGGGATAGAGAATAAGACGGAGAATATCTTACTGCCCCTATACAAATCCATAGTGCACCCACATCTTGAATACTGCATACAGTTGTGGTCTCATCTCAAAAAGGATATACTGGCATTAGAAAAGGTTCAGAGAAGGGCAACTAAAATGATTAGGGGTCTGGAATGGGTCCCATATGAGGAGAGATTAAAGAGGCTAGGACTTTTTAGCTTGGAAAAGAGGAGACTAAGGGGGGTATGATAGAGGTCTATAAAATTATGGGTGGTGTGGAGGAAGTGAATAAGGAAAAGTTATTTACTTGTTCTCATAATAAAAGAACTAGGGGCCACCCAATGAAATTAGTGGGCAGCAGGTTTAAAACAAATCAAAGGAAGTTCCTCTTCACACAGCGCACAGTCAACCTGTGGAACTCCTTGCCTGAAGAGGCTCTGAAGGCTAGGACTATAACACGGTTTAAAAGAGAACTGGATAAATTCATGGAGGTTAAATCCATTAATGGCTATTAGCCAGAATGGGTAAGAAATGGTGTCCTTAGCCTCTGTTTGTCAAAGGGGGGTGATGGATGGCAGGAGAGAGATCACTTGATCATTACCTGTTAGGTCCACTCACTCCGGGTCACCTGGCATTGGCCACTGTTGGTGGACAGGATACTGGGATGGATGGATAGTTGAACCCCAGGCTTTAGCATGATCTTTGGGCTTGTATTCTGGAAATGCAGGAGTGGCATTACCTGCCACGAGTCCCTCATTTCACGCTCCCCAGCACAGAAAAGCAGCGTGGGCTTGTGAACCCAGTGGGCCCATGCGGGTGATCTTTCTTCTCTTGCTCTTTCTCAGCGAGGGGAAGGAAAGAAGCTCTCCTTCAAGCTGGAGTCACAAGGGTGACGTAAGGATGACTTCCTGGGAGCTGGTTCCAGGTCTTTGCTCTACCAGCCAGGGCCGGCTCTAGGATTTTTGCCGCCCCAAGCAAAAACAGATTTGACCGCACCCCCCCCTCCCGTTTTTTTCTTACCCCACCCCCGCCTCAACTCTGCCCCTTCCCCAAATCCCCAGCCCTGCCTCCTCCCCCAGGCTCTCAAGCCTAGGAGGGAGGGGGAGCAGTGGCTCGCGAATCAGCTGGTTCGCACGCTGCTGCGGCCGCTGGGGATCTCCCCCTCCGGTGGCAGCGGAGGTGAGCTAGGGTGGCCGGGGCACATTTTTAGAATGTGCCAGAATGCCGCCCCTAGAAACTTGCTGCCCCAAGCACCAGCTTGTTTTGCTGGTGCCTGGAGCCGGCCCTGCTACCAGCTGACCCATCGAATACCTGCCACCACTTTCTCCAGCTTCTCCACCCGGTATGGGAGGCAAACCACCTGGTGTCACTGTTGCGCTCTGAGAGATGCTGTGTGCATTACCCCACGTGGCCACCCGGTGTCACTGTTGCTCTCTGAGAGAGATGCTGTGTGTGTTACCCCACGTGGCCACCCGGTGTCACTGTTGCTCTCTGAGAGAGACGCTGTGTGCATTACCCCACGTGGCCACCCGGTGTCACTGTTGCTCTCTGAGAGAGACGCTGTGTGCGTTACCCCACGTGGCCACCCGGTGTCACTGTTGCTCTGTGAGAGAGACGCTGTGTGCATTACCCCACGTGGCCACCCGGTGTCACTGTTGCTCTCTGAGAGAGATGCTGTGTGCATTACCCCACGTGGCCACCCGGTGTCACTGTCGCTCTCTGAGAGAGACGCTGTGTGCGTTACCCCACGTGGCCACCCGGTGTCACTGTTGCTCTCTGAGAGAGACGCTGTGTGCATTACCCCACGTGGCCACCCGGTGTCACTGTCGCTTGTTCGTTGGGGGCGGGCGAGAGGAGAAAGATGTGGAGGTTGCAGAACAGAGTTTAGTTAATTTCACGTCACGATCCCCCCAGGCCCTTTCCCTGCAGACACACACCCGACATTCTGCCATGCTGGGGAAACGCTTCGTCTCTTTACTACAGTGGGGACCTGGCCCCTCCTGCCGGGGCTGAGCCCAGAGACATTTTCCAGCCTCCCCAGTAATAAAGTCTGTGAAGGAAACGCTAGAAAGGAGCAGAAGCAAAGGGGCTGGGCAGGCTCCATAGGGGACACCGGCTCCTCCTGTTCCCTCCTGGGCCCCGGCCAAGCCCTGCTGCTGGCAGAGAACAGCCGCCCCATCGCCACCCCTGAGGCTCCCAAACAGCCCCCACTACCCCCGACCCCCTTTGGGGGGTGACACGGGACCCCCCCAAGGAGCCGCTGCTCAGCCCCGCCCCCGGCTCCCAATGGAGCCAGAGCCCCGCCCCCAGGCGCTGCCCCGCCCCCGGGCTGTGCCAGAGCCCCGCCCCCATGTGCTGCCCCGCCCCCGGGCTGTGCCAGAGCCCCGCCCCCAGGAGCTACCCCGCCCCCGTCTCCCAATGGAGCCCAAGCCCCGCCCCCCGGCTCACAATGGAGGGAGAGCCCCGCCCCCAGGAACTGCCCCGCCCCCAGGCTGTGCAAGAGCCCCGCCCCCAGGAGCTGCCCCTCCCCCAGGCTGTTCCAGAGCCCCGCCCCCAGGAGCTGCCCCTCCCCCAGGCTGTTCCAGAGCCCCGCCCCCAGGAGCTACCCTGCCCCCGGCTCCCAATGAATCCCAAGCCCTGGCCCCCGGCTCACTATGGAGGGAGAGCCCCGCCCCCAGGAGCTGCCCCGCCCGCGGGCTGTGCCAGAGCCCCGCCCTCAGGAGCTGCCCTGAGCCCCGCCCCCAGGCGCTGCCCCGCCCCCGGGCTGTGCCAGAGCCCCGCCCCCAGGAGCTGCCCTGAGCCCCGCCCCCAGGAGCTGCCCCGCCCCCGGGCTGTGACAAAGCCCCGCCCCCCATTAGCTGCCCCGCCCCCGGGCTGTGCCAGAGCCCCGCCCCCAGGAGCTGCCCCGCCCCGGGCTCTGGGCTTTGTTCTCCCTGAGCTGGGCGGAAGCGGCTCCCGGGGCAGGCTGGGAGATGTAGTTCCTGACTCTCCCGGCACCGGAAGTGACGTCGGGCGGGGGGGCGGACGACCCGGGCTGCGAGCGCGCGGCCGTTGGAGCCTCTCGCGGAGCCGTTGGAGCGGTTTGTGTCTCCCGGCTCTGGGCATGCGCAGATCGGGGGCGGGGGGAGAAGAGCAGGTGACCCCCCCGGGGGGGGGAGAAGGGGAGGGGCTGAGACCCCCTCGGATTTACCGCTGCCTCCGGCCCTGGGGCCCCCCCGCCCCCTTCCTCCCCAGAGCCACGAGCCGCACCCAGGGTGCCCCCCTCCCCCCCCACCCCTGAGCAGGTCTCTGCGCCTCCCCCCCCGCACCCCAGTGTCTCCCCCTCCCCCAACGGCCGGTTCGGATCTCGGGGTTCGGGGGTTTCCCCCCATTGTCCCCGGCCGGGATTTGTCCTGTTCCGGGGGATCGATCCCCAGAGCGATGCCTGAGCCGGGCCGAGGCCGGGGGGGCCTGAGACAGGGACCCCGCTGGGCCGGGCCGGGGGGGCCCCTCTGCTGGGAACAGGGCCTGGGCCGGGGGGGGGGGAGCCAGCGCCCCCCATGGAGACGGCCCCGCCCCGGGTTCCCCAGTACTGCCCCTCCCCCGCCCGGCCCAACCCAGCAGCGCCCCCCCCCGACCCCACTGCCAGCCCCTCCCCACAGCCAGCGACCTTCTGACACCCCCCCCCCCCCGGAAAGCCACATGGCCCAGGCTCCCGGCCGGCCACGGGAATGTGCGGGGAGAAGAATCCATCCCGCCCTGTTGCGGATTGAATATCGCTGTATGATCCCCTCCAATTTCCCCCCTTCTCTCTCGCGCTGTTCGACGGTGACATCAAATCTCCCCCGACGTTGGTGCTTCTCTCGTCTCTTGGCAAATATTTACGCTGAGCCCCATTTTCTCCTCACTTCTGAAATACTGAAAATCTTCCCGCTTTTCTCCCCAGGTGTGTGGCTGAGATCAGGGCTCTCGTTCTGAGCGTGGCTCCGGCCTTGCCTGAGATCAGGTCCCCCCGTGTGCCGGGCACGGCACAAACCCTGACCAAGCTTGGGCCGCTGGTGACAGGAGCTGCAGAGACCCCTACAGAGAGCAGGGAGCGTGTTGTGCCGGGGGCGACAGTGACCCCGACTGAGCTCCGGGCCCCTGTTGTGCCAGGCCCTGCAAAGACACCGAGTGAAATCAGGCTCCCGTTCTGCCAGGTGCTGCAGAGACAACCAACAAAATCAGGGACCTTGTTCTTCCTGGAGCTGCAGAGACCCCAACTGAGATCTGGGCCCCGTTCTGCCAGGCGCTGCAGAGACCCCAACAGAGCTCAGACCCCACTGTTGTGACTGCAACTGAGATCTGCCCCCCATTGTGCCAGGTAAAACTGAGACCTAGACCGAGATCACAGCCCCCCTTGTGCCAGGCAGCGCACGACTGCTGCCCAGATTGCTGCCTCCATTGTGCTGGGCACTTCCGAGACCTCGACTGAGATCTGTGTCCCCGTTGGGCCTGGCCCTGCACTGCCCCTGACAGAGATCCTGCCCCCACATTTTGCCAGATGCTGCAGGGATCCCAAATCAATTCAGGGATCCTGTAATGCTGGGAGTTGCAGAGCCCCCGGCTGAGGTCAGGCCCCCTGTTGTGCAGGGCTCTGCACAGACACTGACCAAGATCAGGGTCCCCATTGTGACAGGTGCTGAACAGACACCAAGGGTGTCTCTACCCTGCCATTAACAACCCACAGCTGGCCCGTGCCGGCTGACTCAGGCTCACAGGGCTCAGGCCAAGGGGCTGTTTAATTGCAGTGTCGCTGTCTGGGCTCTCTCTGCCGAGGCAGGACCAAGTATATGTAGATTATCTGTGACAGAGGTTTGTCCTGCCTGTTCTTAAGAACTTCCAGGGAAAGAGACTCCACAGCTGCCCTTGTAAGACTATTCCAGAGCTGAACTACCTTAGCTCTGGTGACACCCACACAGATTTTAGTGGTGAGCGGCTCTGGAGAGAGAGGAGACCCCAGTGAGTGGGCAGCTGGATAAATAGACTAAAGTTGGGAGGAGAAACATTGACGTGTCCAAGGTCACCCAGGCTGTCCGTGTTGGAGCTAGAAATAGATCCCAGTCCTAGTACCACCGTACTGCTGTTTTGGGTACTGAAGGTCTCTGCCACACTGGTGTTTTAGGCACTGGTGCAAACCCTTAGTATAGACAGAATTTACACTAGTGCACTTTGATTGGCATTGGTGCATCATATCCTGGTGTGGGGGTGGAGATGGTACAGTGACCTCACTGAGGCCTGAGGCTGTCTGAACAGTGCAGCTGGGAATGGAGGAGAAGCAGTGAGTGCTGGAGGTATGAGCCAGGAGCTCAGCCCCACAGGACTGGACACTGACTTCTCCTGACCCAGGACACACACCCCCAGCTGTGTGCAGGGACTGCAGCTGAGCTGCCCTGCCAAGACGGCCTGTTCATCTATGAACAATAGATGGAAATAGAGTCCAGTCCCAGAGACTGTCCCTCTCTGTGCAGTGCCCAGCACAATGGGGGTGCTGATCTCAGACAGGTTCTCTGCTATGAGCAGCACAAAGGGGCCCTGATGTCCATCAGTGTCTGTGCAACACAAAGCACAGTTTATAGACTCACAGACTTTAACTGCCACAAGGGAGCATCATGATCATCTAGTCTGACCTGCACATCGCAGGCCACAGAACCTCCCTCACCCACTCCTGTAACAGACCCCTAACCTCTGGCTGAGTTAATGAAGCCCTCAAATCATTATTTAAAGGCTTCAAGTTACAAAAAATCCACCATTTACACTAGTTTAAACCTGCAAATGACCCACCCCATGCTGCAGAGGAAGGCAAAAAAAATAATAATAATAATGAAAACCCGAGGGTCTCTGCCAATCTGGGTCTGGGCTAAATTCCTTCCCATCCCCAAATATGGCAATCAGTTAGACCCTGAGCATGTGGGCAAGACCCAGCAGCCAGACACCTGGGAAAGAATTCTCTGTGGTAACTGAGAGCCCTCCCCATCTAGTGTCCCATCACTGGCCTTTGGAGATTTTTCCTGCTAGAGGTTGCAGATCGACTACATGCCATTGTAGGCAGTCCCATCATACCAGTCCTTCCATAAAGGTATTGAGCTCAGTCTTGAAGCCATTTAAGTTTTTTGCCCCCAGTGCGTCCCTTGGGAGGCTGTTCCAAAACTTCACTCTGATGGTTAGAAACCTTTGCCTAATTTCAAGCCAAAACTTATTGATGGCCAATATCCATTTGTTCTAGTGCCAACATTGATGCTTAACCTAAATAACTCCTCTCCTTCCCTGGTATTTATCCTTCTGATGTATTTATAGAGAGCGATCGTATCTCCCCTCAGCCCTCTTTTGGTTAGGCTAAACAAGCCAAGCTCTTTAAGTCTCCACTCATAAGACAGATTTTCCATTCCTAGGATCATCCTAGTAGCCCTTCTCTGCACCTGCTCCACTTTGAATTCATCCTTCTTAAACATGGGAGACCAGAATGGCCCACAGTATTTCAGAGGCGGTTTCATCAGTGCCTTGTATAACAGTACTAACCCTTCCCTGTCTACTGGAAATAGCTCACCTGATGCATCCTAGGACTGCATTCACCTATTTCACGGCCACATCACATTGGCAGCTCATAATTATCCTGTGATCTACCAATACACCTAGGTCTTTCTCCTTCTCTGTCACTTCCAACTGATAAATCCCCAGCTTATTGCAAACATTCTTGTCGTTAGTCCCTAAGTGCATAAGTTTGCAATATTAATTTTCATCCTATTTCTATTACTCCAGCTTTCAAGGTCATGCAGATCTTCTTGTATGGTTTTCCTGTCCTCCTCCATATTGGCAATCCCTCCTAGCTTTGTCTGTCACTCCCACTTTTTGTGCCAAGGTCTTTAATAAAAATGTTGAATAAGATTGGTCCCAAGATTGATCTCTGAGCAACTCCACTAATAACCTCCCTCCAGTCTGACAATTCACACTCCCCTTTAACCAATTCTTGATTGACCTTTCAGTTCTCATATTAATCCCCATCTTCTCCAATGTAACAAATAGTTTCCCATGTGGAACTGTATCAAATCCCTTACTGACATCCAGATAGATTAGAGGTACTGCATGTCCTTTGTCCAAAAAATGAGTTACCTTCTCACAGAAGGAGATCAGGTTTCTCTGGCAAGATGTACCTTTTGTAACACCCTGTTTTATTTCTTTGCAGTGCTGAAGGCTGGAAGGAATTGTCAGCAATAGGCTGAGAATGGCCATGTGGAGCTGGGAGAGGGGATGGCAGACAGTGTGGGGGGAGGGGGACGCGGCATTGGAGGTGTATCTGGGATTTTGTTTCATGTCTCTGCTCCCTGTGGCCGTGGTGCATCCGTACCAAAGCAGCACGTCAGCAGAGCAGACGCACACACCATTGCTCCGTCTGCAACACGCAGCATTCCCTGCCAGACGGGATGGGCGATTTTTCAGGGGCCCAGCTTGATATGCCTGGCTGGGGTGGATTCAGTTGGACGGGGGTCTGGGGCTCTGATAGTTTGGGATGTTCCTTTTTGCATTGTCAGTTCTTTCCCTTTATTGGTTCCCCCCCCGCCTATGCCCAATGCCACTCTCTTTTTAACTTACTTTGGTTATTTCAGTTCCAGTTTTTAAATGGGATCTAATTCTTGCAAAGCTGAATGAAAGATAAAACAAAGAGAACCATTTGAATTTTGGCACATAGCTGGTAGAACTATACCTAGCGAAGATATTCTGTAATTACCTGGTTACCTATAGCATTTTCTGGTGGGGCGGATAAAGCAATGTCAAAGAGTCAAATGCGCTTTTTACGGCGAAAGGGCTCATCAGGTGTTTGCTCTCTAGGGAGCATGTCACCGGCCAGGGCTTGCAGTCTTTCAGGAGTGGTGCGCTGGATTGTATTTAGGAATCTCAAAATGGAAGGTTAAGACGGCTGGTTCACAATATCCAATGAAATCTTGCAAACAGTTATACAAATAGACCCTAATGCTATTAAAACAACATGGTATGAATACTGATTCAAACCTGAAATTAAAATTACGAGATAAACGCATGAGAAATGAACTGACACCTAATTACCATTTCTTAATGCCGAAAATGTTGACACTCACAGCACACAGTCAAGTTAATTCATGAAAACACACCAATTATTGACTGCTTTGTGTTGCATAAGCATCTGATTAAGCACCTAATTAAAACTGTTCCACTGTAACTGGAAATGCATCAACCCAGCTTAGTTCCAAGGTGTTTAGATATGAATGAAAAGTTTCTAAATTAAATACATGGCAGGATGGTTAATGGGGAAAATACACTGATGTGCCTCTACCCAGTCCTGGTGACTTCTCCCAAACCCCCCATGAGTTCTGGCCTCTTTGTGAACTCGGCTCCCAGTCCCACATCAGCTGTGCCCTCTCCCAGCCTAACCCGATTCTACTGCAGTTCTTCATCCCCCTCGTCAAGGCAGGGGGCTGGTGCTGCAGCCCCTAAGGCACCTGCGTCAATCACTGTCTCACATACTGGGGCTATTTAGATTTCAGGGAACGATTTATCAGCGTTACTGACTCTGGGAGGTGGGAGAGAGGAGAGGCCGAGAGGGAGTTGGCTCCCCACACTCTGTAGGGCTATATTCAACTCTGGTAATCTCCATGTTACCTCCCCCTCCCCCATGTGTCTCTGCTCATGTGTCAGAGTGTCACCTTCTGATCACAATGCCACTGGCCTCAGCAGAGCTCCCAGACAGGAGCTACATCCCGAGGGGGTTACGGTACTGAGAGTAAAATACATCACAGGGAGGGTGTAATTATCCTGTAATCAAGCATTACAGTCCCGGAAGTGAAAGAATTCAAGTACTTCATTACTTAAAATGATGCTTGAAAGGATTGGATTTTTATTACTAAATTGCAGTAAATGTTGATTTCCCTGTACACACACACAGATGAAAAAATATTTATATAGGCAAAATACAGAAATGCTTCTGGAGAAAGTCGAGTTTGATTTAAGGATATTTACACTATATTTTGCATGTGACATTGGCAATTTCTGTTTGAACAGTTATAAAGATTTGGCTTTTGGAATCTCAACATTTAGTGTAATTAAATCATTGTTGTCTGACCACCCCCATAACTTCCCACTGCTCTGAACATTGAAATTGTAAACATTGAAAAAAAGGCTTAAAAATAAATATCGATATCATCAATTGACATTAAAAAAAGAAATAGACAAAATGAATTTTGCCAAACCCACATAACAGCAATCACAATAGGACAGGGGATGGAAATTCACAGCTAAGGAACCCAACCTTAATTCTGCCCTGTAGTGACACCAGGCAATTGCCATAGGGCTACGAATTAGGCATTGTAGTGTATAAAGTTCCAGATTAGATTATACCGATTTGTAAAGACACATGAGATCTTTCCCTCAGGGTATCACCTTCACTAGGTTGTTGTTTTTTATTGGTAATTCCCAGAAGTCAATAGATAAATAACATTCTCTCAGTTATGAAGTTGCCGTTTCATATTTCTGGGGAGTGTCTATAATTTTGCACTAGGGGCCAGGTCCTTGGAGAGGCGGAACCTTGGTTTCATTTTAACTTGTGCAAGCTCAGCAGCTTCCGGAATTTGGTTCAAAGTATTTACATGTTTCCCTGGCCTGTTCTTAAAAGTGCTGCTAGAGAAAGTGGGGAAGGGCAGGAATCATAGGACTGTAAGGGACCTTGAGAGGTCATCTAGTCCAGGCTCCTGCACTCATAAGTATAATCTAGACCATCCCTGACAGGTGTTTGTCGAACCTGCTCTTAAAAACCTCCGAGGACAGAGACTCCACAGATACCCTTGGGAGCCTATTCCAGAGCTTAACTACCCTGACAGAGAAGCAGCAGGCCAAAAATGCACCTTGGAGATACCACAGTAGCTCAGTGGGGAGAGTGTTAGATTGAAGATCTAGAGGTCTCTGGTTCAATCCCAGGCTTTGGCATGTTCTTTGTGTGCAGGGGTGGGCTGTTTTCTCGAAGTGCAATGGTACCTCTACCCACCACGAGTCCCTCATTTCAGGCTCCCCAGCAGGAAAAGACAGTGGGGGCTTCTGCCCACCTGGGCTTTTCTTCTTCTCTTGCTCTTTCTCAGCAAGGGGAAGGAAAAGAAGCTCTCCTTCAAGCTGGACTCACAAGGGCAAGAGAAGGTTGACTTCCTGAGCTCCGGCTCCAGTCCTTTGCTCTACCAATTGATCTCTTGAAGGGCTGCTGCCACTTTCTCCAGGTTCGCCCATCGGTGTGTGCCAGCGTGAGCACCAGCCAAGTGGTGGGCATTTGAAGGAAGTTTCTATAGTGTAGTGGTTATCACGTTTGCCTAATATGCAAAAGATCCCTGGTTCAGAAACATGACAGTTAACTTTTTCCCTAGCTGTCCAGCAAGGCACTCCTCCTTCTGCCACTGGCCTGTCCTTGGGATAACCCCAACCCCTGCAGGACAGAGGGTGGTGAAATGAGCTGAGAAAGTGCCTTAGCATCAGCCAGGGAAAGCTGGAGGATCTCGGCCAGTCACCTCTTCGAGCCTTGTGGCGGGAATGGGGCTACACCCCTTCGGAGCTTTTCAGGGATGAGATTTTGATGAATTGTAACGGAAAGAAAATCTCTCCTGTTCGGGCCTGTTTGTCACCTTCTGCCCTTGTGCCCCCTCAGCCTCTGTTCTTCCGGATAGGGGAGGTGCAGAGACAAGCCCCAGGCTTCTGTCACAAAGTCAGTATCCACCTCTGAAATATTGCCACTGGGAGAGTATGGCTCCCAATTCTCCCATAGAGGGATTGCAAGAGTGGCTACCCAGTTGGGCCTGGGCATCTCAGAGATCCAGGCTATAGAGGGCAGGTGATCCAGGGCCTATAAGTCCCCTGCCTGAGGGGAGGTCAATGAATGTGGTGGGCCATGAGCACCACAGGTTTTTACCCTGTCCGCTTCCTCCCCCATGTCCCTTATTTACACAATATGGCAGTGTCCCTATGGCTGGGGATGTGTGTTTGAAGACACAGCATTGTGCAGTGGGCTTCCAAGACAGCCTGTAATTCAGCAAGGGGTTTGCAGATGGGCCGTGGCTGGAGATAATTTTCTCTCCACACTGCAGATGGGGGATACACTGGGACCAGCTCCTGCCTCTGTCTTTGTGAGCTGGTTCCCCATGAGTACACACCAGACATCACTGCAATGTATGCAGGTGATAACCCCTGGGAGTATTCTCTGGGACAGGGGCAGGTCTGACTCTCACACCAAATGCCTCATTGTGGCTGCCAGAATCTGTGGGTGGCTCATTTAGTTTACACCGAGGGTGAAGTCCTGCTTTGTGCACCGAGTCTGAGACTGAAAATCCTAAACCACCCTTTGAAATAACGAATGCAGCAGCACATGTTATTGTCCCTGCCCCAAAGTAGACAGACCAATGGAAAGCTGAGAATCATAGAATATCAGGGATGGAAGGGACATTAGGAGATCATCTAGTTCAACCCCCTACTCAAAGCAAAGCCAATCCCCAATTTTTGCCCCAGATCCCTAAACCACCCACTGAACAATTGAACTCACAATCCTGGATTTAGCAAGTCAATGCTTAAACCACTGACCTATCCCTCTCCCCGTAAACCTAATTTACTTTTCTCAGGTCCCTTAGCTGTCCAGCAAGGTTCTCCCCTTTTTGCCACTGGGATCACCCCAACCCCTGCATGACAGAAGGTGGGGAAATGAGCTGAGAAAGCGTGCCGGAGAAAGCTATTGTTTCCTGCCCTTTTTTTCTTGTCTAGTTTCTCTTCTACATCAAACTTGCCAACTCTTTGTGTGAGCCTGGCTAGCTCAGTTGGTAAAGCATCAGACTTTTAATCTGAGGGTCCAGAGTTCAAGTCCCTGGTCAGGGGTAAAAAAGATCATTTCTCCCAGAAACTTCAGCAGTCAGCTCTTCAGTAGCCTCTTTTCTTTTCAGGACTTGGGCTTTCCTAGGAAGGGCCATTTACTGCCTGGGACTGAAGGGACAACTTCCTCACACGCCCACTGGCCTCACAGTCTGGAGGAAGAAAGGCTTCTGGGTCTACAGCAAATCGCTGCGTGCCGACTTGTTGAGCAAATACAGCACTGACCAGAGAGGCCAGAGAGGCCTTGAGCAAGGAAGGCAAATTATTGGCCGCCCAGGCTCTTCTACACCGGAAGTCAGACAAACACAGGGTGTTCTCCCATGGTGTAAGGGCCGGCGCTCAGGACTTTGAATCCTGCAATCCAAGTACAAGTCTTGCTGGGACCTTGGAGCAGCTCTTCTGCCACCTAACACTCAGTAGCGTTGCCAGGTGCAGAGCAGAAATAGCGGCTGCTCCCTCTCTGAGCAGAAGCAGCTTCTTAAAAAAAATGTTTAAAGGGGGAACAGAGCTAAAAAAAAGCGCCTCCCCTTGCACTCACCCATCGACACTGTTCAGCGAAACTTCAGCGGTGGGTCCTTCACTCGCTCCAGGTCTTCGGCAGCACTTCCGCGGCGGGGAAAACTGAAGACCCGGAGCGAGTGAAGGGACGGGACCCGCCACCAAAGTGCCGCCGAACGGCTGGAGCGCCGCCGGGTGAGTACAAGGGGAGGCGCCTTTTTCTAGCTCCGTTCCCCTGTGCTCTGCACCTGGGTACGCCACTGTTAACACTGCTGGGTGTTCCAAGGCTTCATCTTGCTCTCTCCAATGACGTGGGAGCCTGTCTTTTGCCTGCTCGTTCTTGTGACTTGAGCGCCAGAGGGGACGTTTGATCCAGAAGGCTGGCCGTGCCTGGAGTCCTGTAGGTAGGGGTGTGAGCTCCATTTTCTCTGAGCCCTGAAGCTGGGCTGCAGCCTGGCCTAGGAGGGAACCTGATTGGTTGACCATGTTAAAGAAAACTACCATTGATAAATCGCTTGACTAACAGTGTCAGTCTGGCCGAGTGATCCAGGGCATCAAGGCTTTGTCTTTTCATCATATGTTGTTCTGGGCTCCATACAGAGGTGTGTGTTCACATCCCACTCCTGACACAATCATTGTCTTCCACCTGAAGAAATAGCCTCATTTCCAGCTCACCTGTAACATCACACCACCAACTGCTTAGCATTTGTGTGAGAGAAGTCACCTGTGCGGTAATGCACACAGCATCCCTCTCAGAGAGCAACAGTGACACCGGGTGGCCACGTGGGGTAATGCACACAGCGTCTCTCTCAGAGAGCAACAGTGACACAGTGTGGCCACGTGGGGTAATGCACACAGCGTCTCTCTCAGAGAGCAACAGTGACACCAGGTGGCCACGTGGGGTAATGCACACAGCGTCTCTCTCAGAGAGCGACAGTGACACTGGGTGGCCACGTGGGGTAATGCACACAGCGTCTCTCTCACAGAGCAACAGTGACACTGGGTGGCCACGTGGGGTAATGCACACAGCGTCTCTCTCACAGAGCAACAGTGACACTGGGTGGCGACGTGGGGTAACGCACACAGCGTCTCAGAGAACAACAGTGACACTGGGTGGCCACGTGGGGTAATGCACACAGCGTCTCTCTCAGAGAGCAACAGTGACACAGTGTGGCCACGTGGGGTAATGCACACAGCGTCTCTCTCAGAGAGCAACAGTGACACCGAGTGGCCACGTGGGGTAATGAACACAGCGTTTCTCAGAGAGCAACAGTGACACCAGGTGGCCACGTGGGGTAATGCACACAGCATCTCTCTCAGAGAGCAACAGTGGCACCAGGTGGCCACGTGGGGTAATGCACACAGCGTATCTCTCAGAGAGCAACAGTGACACCGGGTGGCCACGTGGGGTAATGCACACAGCGTCTCTCTCAGAGAGCAACAGTGACACCGGTTGGCCACGTGGGGTAACGCACACAGCATCTCTCTCAGAGAGCGACAGTGGCACCAGGTGGCCACGTGGCGTAATGCACACAGCATCTCTCTCAGAGAGCAACAGTGACACCGGGTGGCCACGTGGGGTAATGCACACAGCGTCTCTCTCAGAGAGCAACAGTGACACTGGTTGGCCACGTGGGGTAACGCACACAGCATCTCTCTCAGAGAGCGACAGTGGCACCAGGTGGCCACGTGGGGTAATGCACACAGCGTCTCTCTCAGAGAGCAACAGTGACACGGTGGCCACGTGCGGTAATGCACACAGCATCTCTCTCAGAGAGGAAAAGTGACACTGGGTGGCCACGTGGGGTAACGCACACAGCGTCTCTCTCAGAGAGCAACAGTGACACCGGGTGGCCACGTGGGGTAACGCACACAGCGTCTCTCTCAGAGAGCAACAGTGACACCGGGTGGCCACGTGGGGTAACGCACACAGCGTCTCTCTCAGAGAGCAACAGTGACACTGGGAGGTCACGCTGGGTAATGCACACAGCGTCTCTCAGAGAGCGACAGTGACACTGGGTGGCCACGTGGGGTAATGCACACAGCATCTCTCTCAGAGAGCGACAGTGACACCACGTGGCCACGTGGGGTAATGCACACAGCGTCTCTCTCAGAGAGCAACAGTGACACCGGGTGGCCACGTGGGGTAATGCACACAGCATCTCTCTCAGAGAGCAACAGTGACACTGGGAGGTCACGCTGGGTAACGCACACAGCATCTCTCTCAGAGAGCGACAATGACACCGGGTGGCCACGTGGGGTAATGCACACAGCATCTCTCTCAGAGAGCAACAGTGACACTGGGAGGTCACGCTGGGTAACGCACACAGCATCTCTCTCAGAGAGCGACAATGACACCGGGTGGCCACGTGGGGTAATGCACACAGCGCGTCTCTCAGAGATCAACAGTGACACAGTGTGGCCACGTGGGGTAATGCACACAGCGTCTCTCTCAGAGAGCAACAGTGACACCGAGTGGCCATGTGGGGTAATGAACACAGCGTCTCTCAGAGAGCAACAGTGGCACCAGGTGGCCACGTGGGGTAACGCACACAGCATCTCTCTCAGAGAGCGACAGTGGCACCAGGTGGCCACGTGGGGTAATGCACACAGCGTATCTCTCAGAGAGCAACAGTGACACTGGGTGGCCACGTGGGGTAATGCACACAGCGTCTCTCTCAGAGAGCAACAGTGACACCGGTTGGCCACGTGGGGTAACGCACACAGCATCTCTCTCAGAGAGCGACAGTGGCACCAGGTGGCCACGTGGCGTAATGCACACAGCATCTCTCTCAGAGAGCAACAGTGACACCGGGTGGCCACGTGGGGTAATGCACACAGCGTCTCTCTCAGAGAGCAACAGTGACACTGGTTGGCCACGTGGGGTAACGCACACAGCATCTCTCTCAGAGAGCGACAGTGGCACCAGGTGGCCACGTGGGGTAATGCACACAGCGTCTCTCTCAGAGAGCAACAGTGACACGGTGGCCACGTGCGGTAATGCACACAGCATCTCTCTCAGAGAGGAAAAGTGACACTGGGTGGCCACGTGGGGTAACGCACACAGCGTCTCTCTCAGAGAGCAACAGTGACACCGGGTGGCCACGTGGGGTAACGCACACAGCGTCTCTCTCAGAGAGCAACAGTGACACCGGGTGGCCACGTGGGGTAACGCACACAGCGTCTCTCTCAGAGAGCAACAGTGACACTGGGAGGTCACGCTGGGTAATGCACACAGCGTCTCTCAGAGAGCGACAGTGACACTGGGTGGCCACGTGGGGTAATGCACACAGCATCTCTCTCAGAGAGCGACAGTGACACCACGTGGCCACGTGGGGTAATGCACACAGAGTCTCTCTCAGAGAGCAACAGTGACACCGGGTGGCCACGTGGGGTAATGCACACAGCATCTCTCTCAGAGAGCAACAGTGACACTGGGAGGTCACGCTGGGTAACGCACACAGCATCTCTCTCAGAGAGCGACAATGACACCGGGTGGCCACGTGGGGTAATGCACACAGCATCTCTCTCAGAGAGCAACAGTGACACTGGGAGGTCACGCTGGGTAACGCACACAGCATCTCTCTCAGAGAGCGACAATGACACCGGGTGGCCACGTGGGGTAATGCACACAGCGCGTCTCTCAGAGATCAACAGTGACACTGGGTGGCCACGTGGGGTAATACACAGCATCTCTCTCCAAGAGCAACAGTGGCACCAGGTGGCCACGTGGGGTAATGCACACAGCATCTCTCTCAGAGAGCAACAGTGACACCGGGTGGCCACGTGGGGTAATGCACACAGCATCTCTCTCGGAGAGCAACAGTGGCACCAGGTGGCCACGTGGGGTAATGCACACAGCATGTCTCTCAGAGAGCAACAGTGACATTGGGAGGTCACGCTGGGTAACGCACACAGCATCTCTCTCAGAGAGCGACAATGACACCGGGTGCCCACGTGGGGTAATGCACACAGCGTCTCTCTCAGAGAGCAACAGTGACACTGGGCGGTCACGTGGGGTAATGCACACAGCATCTCTGTCAGAGAGCAACAGTGACACTGGGTGGCCACGTGCGGTAATGCACACAGCATCTCTCTCAGAGAGCAACAGTGACACTGGGTTGCCACGTGGGGTAACGCACACAGCATCTCTCTCAGAGAGCTCACCTCTCATACCGGGTGGAGAAACTGGAGAAAGTGGTGGCAGGTCTTCGATGGGTCGGCTGGTAGAGTGAAGGTCTGGAGCCAGCGCTCAGGAAGTCATCCTTACGTCGCCCTTGTGACTCCAGCTTGAAGGAGAGCTTCTTTTCCTTCCCATTGCTGAGAAGGAGCAAGAGAAGAAAGAAAGCTCACATGGGCCAACTGGGTACACAAGCACACGCTGCTTTTCCCTGCTGTGGGGCGTGAAATAAGGGACTCATGGCAGGTAAACCCACTGCTGCCCTTCCAGAAAACAGCCCAGCCCTGACCCCAAGGAGCAGGCTAAAATCTGGGGGTGAACTAGGGTCCTCTAGATCATCAGTCTAATGCTCTCCTCACTGAGCTACTTCAGCATCTACAAGTGACTATTTTGACCTGCTGCTTCTGTGTCTGGGATGTTTTTGTCAGTCCTGGCACACAAGAAGGACGTCATTGCGAGAGGCCCATGAGGGGAAGATTAATTTTGCCGGCCTTACTCAGCCCTGTGAAGTGTTACCCTGGACTCAGCTCTCCACTGGTCTGTCTGCTTTGCAGCAGGGACCATAACATGTCCTGCTGCATTCGTTATTTCAAAGGGTGGTTTAGGATTTTCAGTCTCAGACACGGTGCACAAAGCAGGACTCCACCCTCGGCGTAAACTAAATGAGCCGCCCACAGATTCTGGCAGCCAAAAGGAGCCATTTGGTGTGAGAGTCAGACCTGCCCCTGTCCCAGAGGGAGGGGTCGTCTGGGAGGGGACTGGCACACGGACCTGTCGGCTCTTAACTCCCAAACTTTCAGTAACGAGCTAAGACATAGTGCCCAGCAGTGACTAAACCATAGTGTCTATCCACACCTGACTCCCTGCCAGCCCCCACCTGGGCCTTTGCTTGTGTTTGGATTCTGCAAAGCAGAGGAGCAGGGGAAGTTTTCCTTGCAAGCTGTGTGTGTGAAAATCCTTGGCCAGGTCTGCACTACAAAGTTATTTCAGCATCATTATATTGCTCAGGCATGTGGAAAACACACGATGCTCCCTCGATCGCCAGCTTTTGGCTGGTGCACACACGGCAATGCCACGTCTGGCGACAAATCTGCTCTCTGTCGGCGACAAAATCAAACCACCTCGACGAGAGGCCTGGAGCTTTTTGCAGGAAACTGAGAGTGACAAAGTGTCAGTGTAGACGCTGCTGGTCATTACATCACCAGAACTGGCCTCCGCCAGTATCCCACAATGCCCGCCGGGAACTCCCTGCCCTGCGTTCCTGCTCCAGAGGCTGGGCCCCTCCCCTCTCATCGCTCCGGGAAGTTCTGACGGCTCAGCCTGCTGCTCTGCTCCGGCAGCAAGGAGCAAATCACTGCCGGGGGATGCTGCTCCCCCGCACGGCGACCACGGAGCTGGGGGGCGGAAGCTCCTTACAGTGGGGGGGGGCCACCGGCATCTAAACTCACCCCATGATGACCCTTTCCTGCAAGGACCTGCACTCTCTCCTCCCCTTCTCCCTGAGGCCCCAGCCCTACACCGCCCCGTCTCCCTGAGGCTCCGTCCCACCCTGTTCCCCCAAGGCCACAAACACAGAATGCCTCTTCTCGTCAGGCCTCCGTCCTGTTCCCCCCTCCACTGTTCGTCCTTACGGCTGGTAACCCCCCTGTTCCGGCCCCTGACACAGAGCCAGGCAGGCAGCAGCGTGTGTGTGTGTGTGTGTGAGAGAGAGGGAGAGACACTGCTGTGCTGTGCTGAGCTGAACCAGTGAGGGAAGCGGGGGCTGATGTCAGGGGTGTTCCCCTCCCCTTGCTTCAGGACTGGGGTGTCCCCCTTCCCCTGCCTGAGGACTGGTTGGTTCCAGCAGCTGTCTGAGCTTAGACACAGTGTGCCACACACTCTCTCTTCCCCAACGCACAGACGGGCTCTCCACACACACACACTTCAGTGGAGAAGCAGCTGGCAATCTAGTAGGCTGCCCATGGAACAATGGGACAGCGAAACTTGCATCATGTGATGCTGCACCGGCCCATGAGCCATTGCAAACCCCTCCCACAGCCCCCTGCGGCCAGTTGCACAGTGCGATAGCTACCCACAGTGCACTGCTCTTTGGGGCGTTTCAAGGGCTGCTGGCGTGGATGCGCTCTGGTGACACAAGCAGCATAGTGTGGACATGCAACAGCAGTTTAATTATAACGGTTTAACTAAAGTGGCATAACTCAGCAGTGTAGACATAGCCTGAGAGTGAGACGAGAGAAGACCTAGCTCCGCTTGACACCAAGGATGCTCAGGTACTGAAACTAAAGAACCACAAGTTCCTCCGTAGTTGACAGGATTTGAACCTGCACAGGGAGATCCCAATGGAGTCCAAGTCCATCACCTTAACCACTCAGCCACAACTACTTGACTGACACAGGTATCTCATGCCACATCTACTTCTCTTCTCATTGAGTGATCATTTCCCATTGTTTGCTCACACCAGCTTCCACAACAGACGCACTGCTGTGCAGCTGTGTAAGTGTGTCCGTGACTGAACAGCAAGAATTTCTGCTCATTTCCCTTCTGGCTGGAGCATGATGAGAGTGTGTTTGTGGTTAATGAGGTTGCTGTAGATTGTTGTCCATTTCCCTCATTCCAGCTGCGAGATCACATCAGGTTTGAAAACTGGAAACCCTGCTCAAGGCAAAGAAAACAAGGGAGGTCAGTGTAATTTGTGGGATACTTGTCACAAGGAATATTCCATGGTTTTAACCCCTGCTCATTTTTAAGTAGTAATATCCCAAGGCCATCTTCCTTGACTTAAAGTGGCAGGAGAGTTGTTATTATTATAAATCATATTCATTACCTTTGTGCCTAAGGACCAAGTAAGAAGTGGGTCCCCATTGTGCTAGGCAAGGTACAAACCCAGAATAGTAGATGGCCCATGCCCTGAAGAATTTACAATCTAAATAGACAAGACAGACACAGAATGGGGGAAGAGGTAGAACCCACCAGCAGAGTGAACTATGTGGAGGCAGAGTGACAGATCTGATGAACACAGGCATATCTCTTGAAACTATTGTATTTAATGTTATGACTAGGGCCAGTGTTTTCTGGAAATTGCCGCTTTTACTGCATTTTTTTCTGGAATTACTCTTCATTTCTGGAATCACCCTTCATATCCGGAATTGCTGAACAGAGGGTGGGTGGGGCATGTAGGGTCACAACCCCCCAGATGTCTGCCCAGAGACACCTGACTCATCCCCAGGGTGTGGGGCAGAGGTGATGTGTGGCCAGGGCACACATGGTCACGCCCCACTCCCCCCCCCCCGCCCCAGATTTCTGCCTGGGGACACCTGACTCCTCCCCAGGGCACAGGGCAGAGGCTGGGGACTAGCTGCGGTTGAGACTTGCTGTTAATTTCTTCCCTCCTCATGCAAGTCTGGGTTCAGCAAAACCACTGTGCAGCTTCCCCTGGGCAGGTAGGGGAACCCTGCCCAGGGGAACCTTGAAAGGGGGACGCCAGGCTCCCACATCATGCTGCAGAGCAGACGGCGCTCGCAGCTGCTCTCGGCTGCCTCCACAGCCCCTCTCCCTTGCTCATCTCCCCTGCGCACAGCGGGTTCATGTCCCATCTCCCCAGCACACAGCCGGCTCTAGGCTCTCAATGCCCAGTGTCTGGGCCCCACCTCCCCCACACAGCTGGCTCCTGTCCCCTCCCCCCAATGCACTTTCAGGCTGTAAAGGATTATATATTGCTCATGTTTGTCAATTACTCTGTTTTCATTGCCAGCAAACACTGGCCCTAGTTCTGACTGTTATCTGTATCTTTGAGCCAGCCCTTGAGAGCATGAATACTTCACAGACTATGATGCTGAGATGGGCCAGATGATACCGGGGAGGGCTGAGGGATGGGTTTCCTGTGCAATCTGGTGTCACTAAGGGGTGATGAATGCCAGATCTCAAGGCTGGTTATGCAGATCTCCAGCTTTTGAAGCTTTGCCCCACGCAGAAAGGGCCAGTGACTGATTTCACCTCTTTCAGGAGACTGAAGACAGACTTTTTGGGGAGAAACAGCGGAGTTTGAATTGACTTAGAGGGGTCTTTTGGGGCTACAAACTAACATGACCTGTAATCTAAAAGAGGGAAGGTTTTAAGGAAGGTTTTAATACACTTTGGAACTGATCAGGGATTCCCAAGCGGACTGATGAGGGGACGATGGTAAATACGCATTTAGATGCTTTTCTTGTTTTGTATCTTTTCCCGATAAGGCCCATGGACACTGTCATGGATCCATAGGATCTGTGCAATGACTTGTCTTTTAACCCGTCCTTGGGAGGTGCCCTTGAGTGCACTAGACCCCCAAGGGGTCCCGCTCTTCCACAAGGATAGGCCTTAGACGGAGTCTCTGGCTTCAACACCTCAGACTGAGCCACTGGCTTCAACACTCCTATTTCAACCTGTGAGCAATGCCAGCAGGTCCAGCTGAGCGACACTCCTGTCCAGAGACTGTTCCTCATTCGATGCACCTCAGCAAGTTTGTGCTGTGACACTGGGCAGACTGTTAAACCACAGCAGCGTTTATTAGCCAACCGACACACGGCATTGGAAAGTCCTTCGATTAGCACGGAGAAGCAAAGACGACAATAGAGTCCATACTGGCCAATGCCCTTGAGCCATGCTGCTGTAGAAAACATTTTGTTTTCCTTTCACTGGGCCTGTCCATTTGTCTTCGGTCCGGTAGAGCTCCCTGCGCCTGTGAGCCCAGTAGGGGCCGAGGGGACGGGAATCCTTACCCAGCGAGGTCACGTTCTCATAGTTCTCCTGCATGACGGCTCTGTAGAGGGCTCTCTGAGCAGGGTCCAGCAAAGCCCCCTCTTCCCTGGTGAAATACACAGCCACCTCCTCGAAGGTCACCAGCCCCTGAAAGAGCAAGAGTCCAACACTCAGTACCTGCTGCCCCACTCACAGCCCCACCGTTCCTGGGGGAGAGGAGCCCATCAAAGGGAAGCTCTGGGTGGCTCACAGTCAGGAGTCCCATCCCCACCCCACTCAGAGCATCCAGAAAACACCAGGGGGAGGGGACGAAGAGAGAGCCCCTTGTCTCTCCCAGCAGATCCATCACACACCTACTAGCGTGAGACTGATATGGGAGATGGAGGCCCGAGCAGAGTGCAGGGAGAGCTCGCTGGGAGAAAGCCCAACACTGTTCTCATTGTGAGGAGCTGGACAGGGCCAGCCTTGGTGGTGGGCGGACTAGGCGACAGTCCAGGGGGACATTGCTGAGGGGGTGCCTCTGGCAGGGGTGTCCTGTCTCTCCTCTCCCCACTGCTCCTGTAGCCCTGCCCCCTCCCCCCACTGGGAGCTGCCCCTGGTCAAGCTGCTCCCAGGAGCCACCTGTGTGCTGTGCAGGGGGGGTTGCTGATGTCGGGGTGGGCCCATCCTCCTGCCCCTGTACCCAGTCTCTGCTGAGCTGAGGGGTGGGGGGACAAGAGTCTGCGCTGCTGCCTCTGGGTCAGGAGTGGGAGCTGCTGGCCGCTGCTGCTGTCTGAACGAGCCTTCAGACTAGTGAGTGCTGCTGTGTGTAAAGTGACAGTGTGCTGTGTCTCACACTCCTCCCCGCCACACACACACACACACACTGTATCTCTCACACACAATGTGTCTCTTTCACACTCTCCCAACACACACACTCACCCCACAAGAGACACTTCAATTATTATTACTTCTTGGGACTTAACTGGAAGATTCATTTTAAATTTAAAAAATTCTGTAAAGGAACCTCTGTTTCCAAATGTGCGTCAATGCTAATGAGGTCTAATCAGAACCACATTCTAAAAAGGGGGTGCCCAGAGCGGGAAAATTAAGCTCTCTATGGAATACTCCAGCAGGAATCATCCCTCTACTGATGATCAAGCCATGAGAGACTCATCAGACCCTACCACTATTGTTAAGGATGGGAGTAGAACTAGATTTGTAACTTTTGCATAGGGCTTTATAGAATTTCTCTATGCTTGGGGATTCAGAACTTTAATTGTAACTTTCATAAAATGGGTCAAACAGACTAGACCTTGTACGTGTGAATGTCCGTGTGGTCACTGCCCTTGGTCTCTGTGTGTTCCTGGACGATACATGTGAAGCGAGTAGCCGAGGTGACTTTCACTCTGTTAAGTTTGGAACTGTAGCCAGCAGAGCCGGACCCAGGGCGGTGTAATACCACATTACAACATGCACTTTAAATAAAAGAAAAGGCTGCACAGTACACCACATACCAGGCCACCCTTACCTCTGCGCTGCCTTCAGAGCTGGGCACTTGGTCAGCAGCCACTGCTATCAGGCCGCCCTGCCAGGGCTTAATCTGTGCTGGGGCTGAGCTCCGGCCGCTCTTTCAATACAAAGTAAGCACCGGAGGGAGGCATTGGGGCCTGGAGGGGATGGTGGGGAGCTCATGAGGGCCAGGGGTGATGGGGGCACCAAAATATAAGTTTGCCCAGGGTGCCATTTTCTCCAAGGCCAGCCCTGGAGCTGGATACGGCGGGAGGGGCATATCCCCTAAGGCAGGAGTCCCTGGACCTCTGGGGAGCTGTAAGCAGGTTTCAGGGGGTCCTCCAAGCAGGGCCAGTGTTAGACTCGCTTGGGCCTGAGGCAGAAAAATGAAACCTCCCTGCATGGGGCTGAAGGCTGGGCCGTGAGCCCTGCCCCCAGGGGCTGAAGCCAAACTATGAGCAATTAGCTTTGCGGGGGGGCCTGTCACATGGGGCCCCAGGCACTTGCCCTGGTTACCACCCCCTAATGCCAGCCCTGGCTTTTATATGCAGAGAAACATGCCGATGCAGGGCCGTGGGGGGGTTATAGCATGTTGAGGGGGCTCAGACAGAAAAAGCTTAAGAACCCTCCCTAAGCCTCATTGGTGGGTGCCCCCCTAGATCTAGATCTCAGAGCAGCCGCTGGTTACTCAGGTCAGGCTCCAGCACTGGGATCTGCTCCATTTTCCCAGCCCCACCTAGGTGGGTTGTTTCCTGTTCCACAAATTAGGGCATTTCCACCTTCCAACCTCAGGGGTCCGTTGCTAGAATCTGGGCCACTTATTAAACATCTCCCAGCAGGTTTGCCCCACCCAGGCCTCCTCCCAGTCTCCATCCTGTGAATTTCCTGTCCCGCCCCAACTAGGGTGACCAGATGTCCTGATTTTATAGGGACAGTCCTGATTTTGGGGTCTTTTTCTTATATAGGCTCCTATTACCCCCCCACTCCCATCCCAATTTTTCACATTTGTTGTCTGGTCACCCTAGTGTGCATGTGTGTGTGCACTATTTGCATCCTTGTGCCACTTCCCTCTCAAATTTTTCACACTTGCTGTCTGGTCATCCTAGCTCCAACCTCCAAACCAGACAGTGCAAACGTTCCCATCTCCGGAGTATTTGCTGTCCCTCTTCCTCCCGCAGGAACCCACCAGCAACCCCCTGATAATCCCTACCTGGACTGGCTCCTCTGCAGCCATTTCTCTCCCCTGTCCCATGGGAGGATGGGATGAACTGGAGCAAAACACGGACATTATTCTGCAGCCTGGCAGGGTGAGAAGGGCAGTTGTGGAGGTTTCAGAACAGGCTTTAATTCATTTCACAGCACGATTGCCCCAGGCTTTTCCCCTGCAGACAGACACCCTAGAGTCTGCCATGCTGAGAAAATGCTCGATCTCTTTATTACAGTGGAGACCTGGCCACTCCTGCCAGGCTAAACCCACAGAGACATTTTTAACCTCTTTTCTCCCTCCCCCCATTCTGTAACAAAGCATCTGAACACAATGCTAGAAAAAAGCAGAGCCAAAGTATTTACTGTGGGGGATTCCCTTGGACACTGACCCCACGGCAGCCACACCCCAGTAGGAGGGATATGGAGTCAGGAACTGGGTTTTCCTCTGTTTGATCCTCTTTTTTTCCACAGGAAAATGATTTTACCTAGGGTGCAGTAATACATCTGTCTGGGCAGATTAGAGATCTGGAAATCTCTCTCAAAACTCTTCTCTCCCATGGCTCCTTTCAGTCTCTCTTTCTCCTTTTCCCTGTCCCCTCTCCCTGCCCGTCTGGTAGGAAAGTCCCATTCCTGGGTTGTTTGCTTCCCCATGGCTGGATTTGCTCCTGCAATTGCTACTGGGACGAGAAATGAGGAGGGAGGGTCTGTTTGAGTAGAGTCATTTTAAGGCCAGACCCCAGCATTTTCCCCTCATTTCTTCCAGTTACCTGGAATCTCTGGCTCAGAATTTAGTATTAACAGGGCTCAGGGCTGCCCTAGGGGGCTGGTGCCCCCTAGGCGCTGCCCCGCCCCCGGGCTGTGATGGGGCCCCGCCCCTAGGCACTGCCCCGCCCCCGGGCTATGACGGGGCCCCGCCCCCAGGCGCTGCCCAGCCCCCGGCTCACAATGGAGCCAGAGCGCCGCTCCCAGGAGCTGCCCCGTCCCCGCTTTGTGCCAGAGCCCCGCCCCCAGGAGCTGCCCCGACCCCGTGCTATGCCAGAGCCCCACCCCCAGGAGCAGCCCCGCCCGCGGTTCCCAATGGAGCCAGAGCCCCGCCCCCAGGAGCTGCCCCGCCCCCGGGCTGTGCCAGAGCCCTGCCCCCAGGAGCTGCTCTGCTCCCGGCCTGTGCTAGAGCCCCGCCCCTAGGAGCTGCCCCGCCACCAGGAGCTGCCCCGCACCCGGGCTGTGCCAGAGCCCAGCCCCCAGGAGCTGCCCCGCCCCCGGGTCACAATGAAGCCAGAGCCCTGCCCCCAGGAGCTGCCACGCCCCCGCTCTGTGCCAGAGCCCCGCCCCCAGGCGCTGCCCCGCCCCCGGCTCACAATGGAGCCAGAGCGCCGCCCCCAGTAGCTGCCCCACCCCCGGGCTCTGCCAGACCCCGCCCCCATGCGGTGCCCCGCCCCCGGCTCACAATGGAGCCAGAGCGCCGCCCCCAGGAGCTGCCCCGCCCCCGGGCTGTGCCAGAGCCCCGCCCCCATGCGGTGCCCCGCCCCCGGCTCACAATTGAGCCTGAGCCCCGCCCCCAGGAGCTGCCCCGCTCCCGGCCTGTGCCAGAGCCCCGCCCCCAGGAGCTGGCCCACCCCCGGCTCCCAATGGAGCCAGAGACCCGCCCCCAGGAGCTGCCCCGCCACCGGGCTGTGCCATAGCCCAGCCCCGAGGAGTTGCCCCGCCCCCGTGCTGTGCCAGAGCCCCGCCCCTAGGCGCTGCCCCGCCCCCGGGCTGTGACGGGGCCCCGCCCCCAGGAGCTGCCCCGCCCACGGGCTGTGCCAGAGCCCCGCCCCGGCTCACAATGGAGCCAGAGCGCCGCCCCCAGGAGCTGCCCCGCCCCCGGGCTCTGCCAGACCCCGCTCCCTGGCGCTGCCCCGCCCCCGGCTCACAATGGAGTCAGAGCCCCGCCCCCAGGAGCTGCCCCGTCCCCGCTCTGTGCCAGAGCCCTGCCCCCAGGAGCTGCCCCGCCCCCCGGCTCCCAATGGATCCAGAGCCCCACCCCCAGGAGCTGCTCCGCCCCCGGGCTGTGCCAGAGCCCCGCCCCCAGGCGCTGCCCCGCCCCCGGCTCCCAATAGAGCCAGAGCCCCACCCCCAGGAGCTGCCCCGCCCCCGGGCTGTGCCAGAGCCCCGCCCCCAGGAGCTGCCACGCCCCCGGCTCCCCATGGAGCCAGAGCCCCGCCCCCAGGAGCTGACCCGCCCCTGGCTCACAATGGAGCCAGAGCACCACTCCCAGGAGAAGCCCCGTCCCCGGGCTGTGCCAGAGCCCCGTCCGCAGGAGCTGCCCCGTCCACGCTCTCTGCCAGAGCCCCGCCCCTAGGAGCTGCCCCGCCCCCGGCTCCCACTCGGCCAGAGCCCCGCCCCCAGGAGATGCCCCGCCCCCGGCTCCCAATGGAGCCAGAGCACCGCCCCCGGGCTGTGCCAGAGCCCCACCCCCAGGAGCTGCCCCGTCCCCGCTTTGTGCCAGTGTCCCGCCCCCAGGAGCTGCCCCGCCCCCGGGCTATGCCAGAGCCCCACCCCCAGGAGCTGCCACGTCCCCGCTCTGTGCCAGAGCCCCGCCCCCAGGAGCTGCCCCCGCCCCCGGGCTGTGCCAGAGCCCCGACCCTTGAGCTGCCCCGCCCTCGGCTCCCAATGGAGCCAGAGCCCCGCCCCCAGGAGCTGCCCCTCCCCCGGGCTTGGGCAGAGCCCCGCCCCCAGGAGCTGCACCGCTCCCGGCCTGTGCCAGAGCCCTGCCTCCAGGAGCTGGCCCACCCCCGGCTCCCAATGGAGCCAGAGACCCGCCCCCAGGAGCTGCCCCGCCCCCGGGCTGTGCCATAGCCCCGCCCCCAGGAGCTGCCCCGCCCCCGGGCTGTGCCAGAGCACCGCCCCTAGGCGCTGCCCCGCCCCCGGGCTGTGACGGGGCCCCGCCCCTAGGCGCTGCCCCGCACCCGGGCTGTGACGGGGCCCCGCCCCCAGGAGCTTCCCCGCACCCGGCTCACAATGGAGCCAGAGCCCCCCCCCAGGAGCTGTCCCGTCCGCGTGCCATGCCAGAGCCCCACCCCCAGGAGCTGCCACGTCCCCGCTCTGTGCCAGAGCCCCGCCCCCATGCGGTGCCCCGCCCCCGGCTCACAATTGAGCCTGAGCACCGCCCCCAGGAGCTGCCCTGCTCCCGGCCTGTGCCAGAGCCCCGCGCCCAGGAGCTACCCGGTCCCCGCTCTGTGCCAGAGCCCTTCCCCCAGGAGATGCCCCGTCCCAGCTCTGTGCCAGAGCCCCGCCCCTAGGCACTGCCCCGCCCCCGGGCTGTGACGGGGCCCCGCCCCCAGGCGCTGCCCAGCCCCCGGCTCACAATGGAGCCAGAGCGCCGCCCCCAGGAGCTGCCCCGTCCCCGCTTTGTGCCAGAGCCCCGCCCCCAGGAGCTGCCCCGACCCCGTGCTATGCCAGAGCCCCGCCCCCAGGAGTTGCCCCGTCCCCGCTTTGTGCCAGAGCCCCGCCCCCGGGCTCTGCCAGACCCTGCCCCCAGGCGCTGCCCCGCCCCCGGCTCACAATGGAGCCAGAGCGCCGCCCCCAGTAGCTGCCCCACCCCCGGGCTGTGCCAGAGCCCCGCCCCCATGCGGTGCCCCGCCCCCGGCTCACAATTGAGCCTGAGCCCCGCCCCCAGGAGCTGCCCCGCTCCCGGCCTGTGCCAGAGCCCCGCCCCCAGGAGCTACCCGGTCCCCGCTCTGTGCCAGAGCCCTTCCCCCAGGAGATGCCCCGTCCCCGCTCTGTGCCAGAGCCCCGCCCCTAGGCGCTGCCCCGCCCCGGGCTGTGACGGGGCCCCGCCCCCAGGAGCTGCCCCGCCCCCGGGCTGTGCCAGAGCCCCGCCCCCAGGCGCTGCCCCGCCCCCGGCTCACAATGGAGCCAGAGCGCCGCCCCCAGGAGCTGCCCCGTCCCCGCTTTGTGCCAGAGCCCCACCCCCAGGAGCTGCCACGTCCCCGCTCTGTGCCAGAGCCCCGCCCCCAGGAACTGCCCCGCCCCCGGCTCACAATGGCGCCAGAGCGCCGCCCCCAGGAGCTGCCCCACCCCCGGGCTCTGCCAGACCCCGCCCCCAGGCGCTGCCCCGCCCCCGGCTCACAATGGAGCCAGAGCGCCGCCCCCAGGAGCTGCCCCGCCCCCGGGCTGTGCCAGAGCCCCGCCCCCATGCGGTGCCCCGCCCCCGGCTCACAATTGAGCCTGAGCCCCGCCCCCAGGAGCTGCCCCGCTCCCGGCCTGTGCCAGAGCCCCGCCCCCAGGAGCTACCCGGTCCCCGCTCTGTGCCAGAGCCCTTCCCCCAGGAGATGCCCCGTCCCCGCTCTGTGCCAGAGCCCCGCCCCTAGGCGCTGCCCCGCCCCCGGGCTGTGACGGGGCTCCGCCCCCAGGAGCTGCCCGGCCCCCGGGCTGTGCCAGAGCCCCGCCCCCAGGCGCTGCCCCGCCCCCGGCTCACAATGGAGCCAGAGCGCCGCCCCCAGGAGCTGCCCCGTCCCCGCTTTGTGCCAGAGCCCCACCCCCAGGAGCTGCCTCGCCCCCGTGCTATGCCAGAGTCCCGCCCCCAGGAGCTGCCCCGTCCCCGCTTTGTGCCAGAGCCCCGCCCCCAGGAGCAGCCCCGCCCGCGGCTCCCAATGGAGCCAGAGCCCGGCCCCCAGGACCTGCCCCGCCCCCGGGCTGTGCCAGAGCCCTGCCCCCAGGAGCTGCCCTGCTCCCGGCCTGTGCTAGAGCCCCACCCCTAGGAGCTGCCCCGCCACCCGGAGCTGCCCCGCACCCGGGCTGTGCCAGAGCCCCGCCCCCAGGAGCTGCCCCGCCCCCGTGCTATGCGAGAGCCCCGCCCCTAGGAGCTGCCCCGTCCCCGCTTTGCGCCAGAGTCCCGCCCCCACGAGCTGCCCCGCCCCTGTGCTATGCCAGAGCCCCACCCCCAGGAGCTGCCCCGCCCCCGGGCTGTGCAAGAGCCCCGCCCCAGGCGCTGCCCCGCCCCCGGCTCACAATGGAGCCAGAGCGCCGCCCCCAGGAGCTGCCCCGCCCCCGGGCAGGGCCAGAGCCCCGCCCCCAGGAGCTGCCCCGCCCCCGGACTGTGCCATAGCCCCGCCCCCAGGAGCTGCCCCGCCCCCGGGCTGTGCCAGAGCCCCGCCCCTAGGCGCTGCCCCGCCCCCGGGCTGTGACGGGGCCCCGCCCCCAGGAGCTGCCCCGCCCCCGGGCTGTGCCAGAGCCCCGCGCACAGGCGCTGCCCCGCCCCCGGCTCCCAATGGATCCAGAGCCCCGCCCCCAGGAGCTACTCCGCCCCCGGGCTGTGCCAGAGCCCCGCCCCCAGGCGCTGCCCCGCCCCCGGCTCCCAATAGAGCCAGAGCCCCGCCCCAGGAGCTGCCCCGCCCCCGGGCTGTGCCAGAGCCCCGCCCCCAGGAGCTGCCCTGCTCCTGGCCTGTGCCAGAGCCCCGCCCCTAGGAGCTGCCCCGCCACCAGGAGCTGCCCCGCACCCGGGCTGTGCCAGAGCCCCGCCCCCAGGAGCTGCCCCGCTCCCGCGCTATGCCAGAGCCCCGCCCCCAGGCGCTGCCCCGCCCCCGGCTCACAATGGAGCCAGAGCCCTGCCCCCAGGAGCTGCCCCGTCCCCGCTCTGTGCCAGAGCCCCGCCCCCAAGAGCTGCCCCGCCCCCGGCTCCCAATGGAGCCAGAGCCCCGCTCCCAGTAGCTGCCCCGCCCCCGGGCTGTGCCAGAGCCCCGCCCCCAGGAGATGTCTCGTCCCCGGCTCCCAATGGAGCCAGAGCCCCGCCCCCAGGCGCGGCCCCGCCCCCGGGCTGGGCCAGAGCCCCGCCCCCAGGAGCTGCCCCGTCCCCGCTCTGTGCCAGAGCCCCGCCCCCAAGAGCTGCCCCGCCCCCGGCTCCCAATGGAGCCAGAGCCCCCGCCCCCAGGCGCTGCCCCGCCCCCGGGCTGTGCCAGAGCCCCGCCCCCAGGAGCTCCCCCGTCCCCGCTCTGAGCCAGAGCCCCGCCCCCAAGAGCTGCCCCGCCCCCGGCTCCCAATGGAGCCAGAGCCCCGCCCCCAGGAGCTGTCCCGCCCACGGGCTATGCCAGAGCCCCGCCCCCATGAGCTGCCCTGCCCCCAGGAGCTGCCCCGCCCCCGGGCTGTCCCAGAGCCCCGCCCCCAGGAGCTGCCCCTCCCCCGGCTCACAATGGAGCCAGAGCCCCGCCCCCAGGAGCTACCCCGCCCCCGGCTCCCAATAGAGCCAGAGCCCCGCCCCCAGGAGCTGCCCCGCCCCCGGGCTGTGCCAGAGCCCCGCCCCCAGGAGCTGCCCCGCCAGTGGCTGCCAATGGAGCCAGAGCCCCGCCCCCAGGAGCTGCCCCGTCCCCGCTCTGTGCCAGAGACTCGCCCCCAAGAGCTGCCCCGCCCCCGGCTCCCAACTGAGCCAGAGCCCCGCCCCCAGGCGCTGCCCCGCCCCCGGGCTGTGCCAGAGCCCCGCCCCCAGGAGCTCCCCCGTCCCCGCTCTGAGACAGAGCCCCGCCCCCAGGAGCTGCCCTGCCCCCAGGAGCTGCCCCGCCCCCGGGCTGTGCCAGAGCCCTGCCCCCAGCAGCTGCCCCGCCCCCATGCTATGCCAGAGCCCCACCCCCATGAGCTGCCCCGTCCCCGCTCTTTGCCAGAGCCCCGCCCCCAGGAGCTGCCCCGCCCGCGGCTCCCAATGGAGCCAGAGCCCCGCCCCCAGGAGCTGCCCCGCCCGCGGCTCCCAATGGAGCCAGAGCCCCGCCCCCAGGAGCTGCCCCGCCCGCGGCTCCCAATGGAGCCAGAGCCCCGCCCCCAGGAGCTGCCCCGCCCGCGGCTCCCAATGGAGCCAGAGCCCCGCCCCCAGGAGCTGCCCCGCCCGCGGCTCCCAATGGAGCCAGAGCCCCGCCCCCAGGAGCTGCCCCGCCCCCGGGCTGTGCCGTAGCCCAGCCCCCAGGAGCTGCCCCGCCAGCGGCTCACAATGGAGCCAGAGCCCCGCCCCCATACGCTGCACCGCCCCCAGGCTGGGCCAAAGCCCCGCCCCCAGGAGCTGCCCCGCCCCCGGGCTCGGCCAGAGCCCCGCCCACAGGAGCTGCCCCGCCCCCGGGCTGTGCCATAGCCCCGCCCCCAGGAGCTTCCCCGCCCCCGTGCTGTGCCAGAGTCCCGCCCTTAGGCGCTGCCCCGCCCCCGGGCTGTGACGGGGCCCCGCCCCCAGGAGCTGCCCCGCCCGCGGCTCCCAATGGAGGCAGAGCCCCGCCCCCAGGAGCTGCCCCGCCCGCGGCTCCCAATGGAGCCAGAGCCCCGCCCCCAGGAGCTGCCCCGCCCCCGGGCTGTGCCGTAGCCCAGCCCCCAGGAGCTGCCCCGCCAGCGGCTCACAAT